>JAOUZG010002149.1:1079832-1097382 GCA_026289955.1 Argiope argentata | reverse complement strand
ATTTGCATACATCAGAAGGCATACATTTGCATACATCAGAAGGCATAGTTTAAAAATAAGAAAACAAAAACAGAGCAATTTAAGAATATGTGTTTATTTTCTTATCTGCTTCCTAGGAATTTTAGTTTTTATAGATTATAAAAAAGGCATATTCTAAAGTTTAGCAGGTTGTTATTATGATATTTTTAAAGTCTTCTTCAAAGTAAAACAAACAAACAATTTAAAACTATCAATACATTCTGCTTAACTAAAGATTCAAATATCCCTAACTTTAACCAAACTTTTCATTCTTTCATCGAAAAAAAGAAAGAGAGATTTCTTTTCCTATTTTATTGATATAGGAATTTCACGGGTATTTGAACAATGATCTTCCCTGGGCCATTCTTGTCAAACCAGACTTTTTCCCTTCAACCCAACAAAACCCATAACTGCCATTTTACTAGGCCCAACGACGCATCGATACATTTCCTTCTTTAACCCTATTTAGCCAATTTCCTCCTAACATTGTGTCACCAGCACCCCTTAACGACACATTCCGCCCATTCTTCTTTCACCCCTCGCCCACAGTTTCTGAATCAATGTTTTCCCTTCATTTTTTTCCCTTTGCACCATCTCCTTTGCCTTTAACTACTTCTTCTCCCCTTGCCTGCAGCGGACAAAAATCAGCGTATTGATTCACCGAGTTAGAAAGAGAGCCGGTGGAAACTGTAAGAGACACGGGCAAAGAAAGCGAAAGAAAGAGAATGGGATGTTTTTCTTCGCAGTTAGTGGGCCCAGTGGAAGAACTTATGATGCGTCGGATCTAGTTGTTTGGGCAGCTGCTGCCGAATATTGGAGCCCCGCCAAAGAACTGTCCGAGCGATCTCCGCCTTGCCGGAAAGAAATAAATACAGGCAAAGGGAGAACTTGACAGTTTTCTTGATAATGTCTGAGGAGAATGGAAGAGTGGGATTTGGCAGTAGCAAATGAGACTTCTTCGGGGAATAAGCAATGAAGAAAGAACTTTGAAGGACAAAAATTCGTTTCTTAGTGTAGTATATTAAGGTATCCGACTAGGCTGGAGGCGATTTTTTAATATAAATACAGGGTGTCCAAAAAGTTCCCGTACTAATGGTTTGTGAATTTATTTTACAAAAACAATAGGTTTAAAAAGAATTATTTTTATGCCAATGATAAAAAGCACTTTTAGCATAACTAAGGAAAAAATACTAAACTTACATTTATAATAAATGTTTAAAATGTCCACCCCTTTCTTGGAGACAAATCTGAACTCGTTTGCGCATGTTTTTCGAAACGCGTTTTAACATGCTAGGAGTGATTTCTTGTATACTTTCGGTAATTGATATTTTCAAATCATCTACTGTTTGAGGATCACCTGCATAAATTTTGTCCTTTAAATATCCCCCCAGAAAAAAGTCCGGGATGGTCAGAACAGGGGATCGAGGTGGCCAAAGATGTTTTGAGATAAGTCGATCTCCGAAAAAAGCTTCAAGCATGTCAATGGTTTCATTACTCGTATGGCAAAATTTAATATACTTGAAAAAAAATCATGGAAAATGATTTTTTAAATTTGGAGTACGGGAACTTTTTAGACACCCAGTATTTTACCAAGTAGCTAAAATAGAATGGAAAGATCACCATTAGAAGAAAATAAATAAATTCATTGCTTTAAGTTGACCAGGGACCTTTGAAATGACTTCTTGAAATTTTCACATTAGCGATTTGAAACTTTACTGGCATTAAGAGTCACACTATAGGAGGTGAGACACAAAATTTTAAAGAAATATGTTATTTTATTTATAAGTTAGGGGGTTAGTACAATATAATATTAGTGATAAATAACGTCAATGAAAAATGCTCCAGGCACTCCAAATTTGTTCGAAAGCCCTCTAATTTTTATTATTACTTTCCCTAACTCTCTTGGAATAAAAGTTGGGATTAAGCTTGAAGTTTGAGCACGAAATATCAAAATTAACCGTCATAATAACTACAGATTTTTTTAAAAGTTAGTTAGTTAATTTTAATACTTCGTGCTCAAACTTCAAGCTTAATCCCAACTTTTATTTCAAGAGAGTTAGAGAAAGTGCCTGGAGCATTTTTCATTGACGTTATTTATCACTATTAAATATTATATTACCCCCCAACTCAAAAATAAATTAATATAATACTTAAATTAATATAATGTCATCTCCTATAGTGTTTCAAATTGCTAATGGGAAAATACAAAAAAAAAACAATTTAATGGTCCCTGATCACCTTAATTTCTGAAGAAACCTGATTACTTGATGAAATTTAGCAAAATTTTCAGTATCAGGTAAAAGTGGAAATTAAAATATAATGGAAATAATCAATTTTTATTTCATTTATATGTAGCATATACTACTTAAATATTTTTACTGTAGAAAATGACTAAAACAAAATTTAGAATTCACTATTAGAAGAAAAAAATACATTCATTACTTTAGTTTTTATAAAAATTACTTATTTAAAAAATTTAGAAAAAAAATTCAATATTAAGTAAAACAGAGTAGGTTAAAAAAATAGAAATTGTCCACATTTTTATTTCACTTTATTATATATATATATACCTTAACCATTTGACTTTCAGTTTGTTTAAATCTTTTCCTCTAAAATTACGTAGAAAATGAAAAAAAAAAGTTTTTGTATGACACGACTCTATTCATTTTTTTGAAATGGTGTAAAACCACCGTAGACAAGGACATGGTAGCCAAATAAACTCTTCCCCTAAGAAAAAAAACCCTACTTTTATTTAGAACTATTTAAGATGATTTTAAAAGGTTAGTGGGAAGTATATGTCTCCCATTCATAATCAAAGGCTTAAACAACGGAAAATGCAATAGATAAGATAAAATTATTTTAATAAACAGTAATTTTGTCAGCATTTGAAATTGCTACTAATGAATTTATAAAAATTTTCAGAGTTTTAAATTTAAATTGTCGGTCAAATGTGTCTAAACAAATCTTAAAATCCGCAGTGAATCACTCACTCAAAGGTTTTGGATACAAGTATACCAAATTTTATGAAATCTTATTGAATAGATTTTGAGGTGTCATGCTTTTCGTGAATAAATCAAAGTGAAATATCCATTTTTTAGAAAATTCCCTTAGATATTGTACTTATAAATTAGGTTATCCAAATATGATAGAAACAAAGGAAGTTAACACTTTTTTTTTTAAGAAATACCAAAAATAAACAGATTATGGCTGAGTGGGCAGAGAGAATAGAGACATATCAAATATTATTTTGGTGAATTCTAGGATATAAATAAAATACGTCTCTCTTTTTCGATTAAAGATACCACTGTTTCCAATTATGTTTGTTTTTTATTATTGAATCTATTGTATTTATAGTTCTATATTACATATCTTAAAAACAAAATAAGTTTTAGAATCTTGGAAATGTGGACTTTATTTTAAAATCATAAAAAATAATTTCAAAGTTTTCAGGAAAAAATATTTTAACCACCTAGTTGGATACCTTAATACAATAAAGATTAATTCATATAATCCATCGATGAGTTATAAACATTCTTGGGTTTTTTTTATTTTAAAATTATATTATTATTCATCCATTAAATTAGCAAACTATATTGTAAAATTAGGATTTTTTTTAATTAAATATTCTTAATGTTCGAACTAGTCGTTTTATAAAACCATTAGAATTTTGTTTCAAAGTCTAATTTTCGGAAAAAATACATTGATTCTTATACTTGCATTAACATTTGTTTTTATGTTATTTTACGTCTTTAAATGCGGGTTCCTCAAATACAAAACATGGTAGAATTTTCATGCAAAAAAGCTCATAAATTTAAATCTAATGCATATTTGCTTAAATTTGGTGTAATAATTTACCAATATGCTCTGCACTTCCAGAACTAAAGAATGCCAAAAAATTGTACATTTCGTGTTACTTATCAGGTCGAATTTTAATGTTCAAAGGATGTGTAGAAATACAATTTAATTTTTTTAGATTAGGAATTAAATAATATAAGCAAAATTTTATCCTTGTATAGATCTGAAAAATATAAAAAAATTCTCTAAACCTCTAGATTCGAAGATTTTTTGGCTTTATATATCTTTTTAACCAAGAAAGTTCTTTTTTTTACGATTTTTAAAAACAATTTTGCCATTTAAGTAGTATATTTTGTTTCCGTATGTGTTTCCCATTTTTTTTAACGAAAATACTTAAAAATATAATAATTTTCGGAAGTGTTTCAAAAACTATCTCGAATGGAGTCAAATACCTTAAATTGAGCTACATGTCGGAACACAAGTATTTGAATATTAAAAAGAATGAAATACATTTAATGTTAAAATAAATACAGCAAGACGTAAGAATAAAGAAAAGGAATAGCTTTTATTGGAATCTTTATCTCGTGTTTTCTTCCTTAAGCCGTTATTTAAAACTTTTTAAGAATAATAAAATTAAATGAAAATTTCTATGAAAGAGATATAAAAGTTCAGCATGAAAGATTTGTAATTAAATTAAGAAATTCCTTTGAAAGATGAGAATGAATCAAGCATCATTTTTTGATATTTCTTCTCAAATAATAATTAGATATTATTCCATTGAGAGTAAAAATCAAAACATACTTATGTACCAATTGATACCAAGTAATTTGTCACTTACGAAATAATCATACTTCATGAATAAAGCTTGTTATATATATGTTTTTTTATTCGGTATATATATTTTTCGAATATAAATCCGAATTTATATTTTTATTTTTGATTTATTAAAATTCTGATATACAACAATTTTTATTTGAAGACAAAATCATGTCGTTTCTACCCATAACTTACATAAAATATTTCTATTTTCATGATTATTTACATAAAATTATTCCTTTCCTATGACTATTTAAATAAGATATTCCTATATCATGATTTACATTAGATATAAGTTTAAATACGATGGGGGCTTTTTACACATTTTCATCTTTTATATATTTATATATATTTTTGAACTGATTTGAATTTCAAATAAGTCCTATTTCAAAAATGTGTTTATTCAAACTAGAAAATGTCTTTCCTTTGCAGACGATATAAATAAAAATACATCAATTTTTGTATAGACGAATGTCTAGGAAATTATCAATTATATTTACGATTCTTTGGTTGGTTTGATATGCTTATCAAAAGTATATCAAGTTGTTAAACCCTTTTACAATAAATTTTAAAAATCACCTCATTAAATTTTTGACATTTAATTTTTATTTGCTGAGAAGTTTTAGGTTTATTAAGTATTGAAACATAAAACACAACTTGTTTCAAAAATGTGTACAAACACAGATTTTTTTAATACTTATTTTTATATTTTAATTTTTTTTGAACACAAAGATAAAAGTTTTCTTATAGTTAAAGGATAATTTTCGTTACAAAAAATATATAGCTTTTTTTTTACTGATGTTTGAATTTTCTACGAAAATGTCAAAAATTTAATGAGATGATTTTTAAGATTTATTTTAAAAGTGGCTTAACAATTATCAAGAAAAAGGCATATGTTGTTGCTCTTTTTTAATATTTTTCTGCAGTTGAAAATCTATTCAAGTTATTTCGACAGACAATAAATAATAAAAAAGTAGGTAAACAAACAGTCAAATCTGTAAACAAGTTTTGATGAAATCTTTGTTTAAAAATAATCCAGAGTGAACAATGCTAAGACAAAATTTCAAAAATTAGTGAATAGAGTTTTAAATTATTTATGTTTTGAATTCAAAATCGGATTGTCCTAGATTGAGGCAGTGATTTAGAATATGCAACCGTTTGTAAAAGCAATAGTTCCCAGGTTGAATATTTAAACGTTTCAATCGAAATAACATATTTCTTTAAAAAAGGAAGTGAAATAGAGATTTATATTTCATCCTATTCTATGGAACAATTGAAATTGTGTTATATAATCCAGCTTTTCGATATGAATAGATAAGTAAAATATTAAGCCATAACGCTAGGATGAAAGTCTATAGAGAATATTTTGTTTGGAACAAAATTCAATATCCCGCTTTAATATTTTTGATTAATTATTTAAGTTCATCGTTCATCTTATAAAATATAATATTTAAAATAAAATGATACTGTGTTTCAATACATCTATGCAAAAAAACCAAGGAAATATAACTACATCATATAAGAATGACAATGCATTCAGTATAAAAAATTTTAAAACCTTTTTATTTTGAAATAAATATGCTAATAATAAGTCATTAGCATTATATTTTTGCAAATAATTTATGAATTCTTGAAGGATTTAGACCAGATAATTGAAAAACCGAAATATAATTTTGTTAACAATTCTCTTGAATTATTCAATTAAATAATCTTATTAAATCATAATTAATTTTACTAGCGTCTAATAAATGTTAAAGGGAGTCATAGTATAAAAATAAAAATAATTGCTTATTATTTTTTGATTTTTTTTCAAAACACCTGAAAAATTAATTTCAATTAACCTGTTGAATAAATGTTTTTAAAAATAATTTCGACTGCATCGTAATATTTTACAAGTACTTTCTGATGAAAGAACATTCTTGGTTCATTAATGTTTTGGATCTGAAATTTAACTCATTATGAATGCTCTAGATTTAGCTATTTAATTCAGAATGAATGCTCTAGATTTAGCAATTTTATTCAGAATGAATGCCCTAGATTTAGCAGTTTTATTCAGGATGAATGCTTTGAATTTAGCTATTTAACATAAAATTAAATGCTTTAGATTTGACTATTTAACTGAAGATGAATGCTCTAGGCTTAGTAATTTCGTTTAAAGAATATTTAACTCAGATATAGATCCCAATACTTCATATGATTTCTTGAAAGTATTTAAATAGGAGGTATTAAAAACAGAAACATAGGTTTTCTATCGATAGATTCCTTAAATTGTTCAAAGAAATACATTTATTGAAGTATAAATGATTTTTATTGAAATCAACGAATAAGTGAATTCAATGACAGTGAAAGTTTTAACTCTAGTATTTAATTTCACTTTTAAAACATATGTTGAATTTTTTTTATTTATAGTTATTCAGTAATATACCATATTTTATAAATTTCCCATGATTTTAATATTTTATAAATATTCTTTGATGAATGAACTTGCCTTCATTATGAATGCGTCGGATTTTGCTATTTAGCTCAAGATGAATACTTTGAAATATATATGTTGTGTGATATCATTATTAAAATGCAGATTTTGCCAGATTTTTAGTATATAAGTACTTCATGATCTTCAGACATACCATCTGTGTATTCCTTACGTCATTGAGGGTTTCTAAAATCGCTTAAGCGTATAATTTATCCATTACAAAAGCTACATTAAAAAGGAAATACTTTTCAAAAGATCAAATCACATATTTATTTAACAATATTAAAAGGGTTTGTTAAATCTTATAATAAATCTAAAAAGAAAGGCTTTCCAAAAACGCAATACATTTATTGAAATAAATGCAGAATAGTTCGATTAATTTTACCAAAAAACTTTCCATAGAAATAAAAGTATTTGAAATAGTTTAGCATCAAAGATATGTTTTTTAATGTTAAAAAATTTTAAACCAAAATTTTGTTCAAATAGTGGAATAAATTTCAATAAATAATTTCATGGTAACTTATTGCAAGCGAAGTTTAAAATATTCCAAACTATTATTTTGCAAAATCTACAAAACTCTCCTCCTCCATAATTTATGACTGATAAATGTCTTTGTACTTCTCAAAAGCTTTGTAAAAGGGCAAAACAGTAACCTTAGACACAGGATCCTGCAATCCTGTAAAATAAATAGGTTTAATCCTTTACCTCATAAATACACTCCCCATTCCTTTTGCTGTTTTACGAAGAGGAACAGAAATTGCCCATTAATTTTCCCAGGGAACTGCCCACGAATATTGTTATTTGGCTATTTGGCGAGAGTTTTTGTTATACCCGAAAAGATGTGGGGCAATAAGGCCAAAATTTATACCCACATATAAATCAAGAGATGCTTTATGCAGAATGGTAGGAGAATTTCGGGAATAACATATATACCGTTTTACGTTTCTAAGTCCGCTTATGCGGGAACACGCATGTTGGCCATAAAATAAGATTCTTGGCGTCATTCCGGTGGATTCAAAAAACGCCAATGTTCCTCCAACGCCAGATTCGGATGAAATACGAGTTGTGAAACAGTGTTATGACTACCTTCTCTCAGAAGAAAGACATTTCGTTCTCAGCCAAGGGTCTCGATCCTTTGTATGAATTTCAATTCAAGAAAAAAAAGGGGAAAATTTCTGTCGAGAAAGAGAAATATTTCGGCATTTTCGGTCAAAATGAAAAGGCGAAATGGTCCAGCTTAAGTGCTTTGAGATATATGCAACGATAAAAGTTTGATATTATTGAATTTGAAAATTCATTTTTTGGAGGTTTGGCGTTGAATAATTCAAATAAAAAAATACGAAAATATGTAAATTGCTAAGTACATAAAAAAATTGAATTTTTATCGTTTTGACATCCAACAATAAGCGAAAGGTTTCAAATACATATTTTCATATCAAATTTTAGGCCTCTTTTCCTTAGTTAAAAAATATTTAACGTACATTAAAAAGACACACAATTTCAAAATATTTTGAAAGCCTTTTGCCATCTCTTTAATATAACAACTATTTTAAAAAAATTAATTTCTGTTAAGTAAGATATTTGAATTAAATTTAATTATAAAAAAAGATTAAAATTAAATCTGCTATACTTATTTCAATGTATCATGTCATAACATAATTTTTTGAACGGCCAAGCACCACGTGATCGTGCAAGTTAAATTATATTTTCATTCATTTTCATAGTTTCATTGAATGAGTCACTTTGGTATTGCAAACGATCCAAAAAAACTTTGTCTCGCATTTATTGTTCGAAAAAATATCACATTTCTTATTTGTTTCATTTCATATAATTACACGCTCAAAATGAAATTTTTCTAGGTTTTATTTGCTGTAATTTTAATCACCACTTTTGCAAATGCAATGGCAACGAGTTATTAAAAACTGATTTTTTTGAGATGCTCGTGCTGATAGTAAAATTTTTATTTTTCGCCTACGGATTTTTGTCAACGCCAAAAAACCTCATCCCATTAAAAACATCATGTTCCGATATGATAAAAATAATTATAGTTTATTTACAGTCTTAAGGTATGAATTTTTTTTAGTATACCCTTTTATAAACATTAAAAGTTGTTAAATTTATTATGTTACACTGAATTTTGTACTTTATAAAAACTTTGAAGGATGTTTTTTAGCAGCCAAGAAGAAACTCTTTAAACTTTGCATCAAGAAATATATAAATTGAAAATTTTTAATAAACGGAAAAATATCTATTTAGATTTATAATTAGCAAAACGATTTCATTCAAAATTTGAAATCAAAAGGCGAAAAAGATAATACAATGAATCCGGCCTGAAGACTTTTCAAGGGTCACTCTCAGGCAGGGATTCAAACCAGGAATTTTTTCTGTGAGAGGTCTGACAATAAGTCAAAAATCGATCGATGATATTTATATGTAGATTAGTACTATGTATACTATGAAATATGTATTACCTTGTAATGCATATTTAAATGAAACCTTTATAAATGAAACCAAGATTCCAGACGGTAAATTGCTCATGACGGATTTCAAAAGAATTTACTCGCAGTAAAACCATATCCTGATAAACATCCATCATTTTCTTTGCAAAAATAGAATCATAATCAGCTTTATAATTTATTAGCGGAAATTAGAGCTTAGAGATTCCAGGATTACATTTGGGATTACTTTACGCCAAAATTAACTCTAGCGAGCAGCTTCTACAAACCTTATCTCTAATCTACGTTGTTTGAAGTAATGTTATTATTCGAACCCAATAAGCAGTGAACCTCGCTTTAACTTGATCTACGCCCGCCTAGACGGATCAGGATTGATTACCTAAAACAAATTAGAAATTGCTTTCTTCGTCACAAGATTAATAGAGTTTCAGGTATCAGTTCCCTGATAAAAGGAAATCCGTTGAATAAATCTGGATCCTGATATGTTTGATAAGCAGTTTGTTTTCATTCAGATATTAATGGAAGGACTACGAACCCCTTTATTCGTATATTTTGTGGCTGTTATTCCATTAAACTTTATTCATTGTTAACGACTGTTAAGAATAGAATTCTAGTTAATTTTATGGTGTTGAATGTCAATTGAAATTAAAAGTTAAATATGCGTTGTTGTATTGTTTTATTTAATTTAATTCAATAAATATGTTTGATAAGCAGTTTGTTTTCATTCAGATATTAATAGAAGGATTGCGAACCCTTTTATTCGTATATTTTGTGGCTGTTATTCCATTAAACTTTATTCATTGTTAACGACTGTTAAGAATAGAATTCTAGTTAATTTTATGGTGTTGAATATGAAATTAAAAGTTAAATCTGCGTTGTTGTATTGTTTTATTTATTTTTATTCAATAAATATTATGAATATCTAAGTAAAATATATATGGGAATCTGAAATTAGCAGATGGAAATCATTTTAATTCCTTCTATGAATAAAACGACTCTTTAAAGTTAATAATTATTTTTTGGAGACATTCAGTTTGATATATACTTGCAGCGAGTGAAGATCGCGGTACGAACCTGCGACGCTATAGCCGGTAGTTGAGCAACGTAACAACTACTCCGAAAGCCGACTTCGGTATCGTAGATGTTATCTGCCTTATAAGGCTAATGCTACAGTACTTCCCCACCAGTGAGTCGACATAGAAGTGATCGATTTTTATTGCGCCAAGCGTTATGGCGAGTTATTGTTTGCTCGTCAAGTGAGTCTGACGATTTTGCTGCGGGTAGATGGCGCCATAATTGATGCGAAAGGTTGCATTGTCAAGGTCACCAATGCAGTGATTGAAGATCGCGGTACGAACCTGCGACGCTTGAGCCAGTAGCCAAGTAACATTACCACTACACCAAAAGTCGACTCCTGTATCGTAGATGTTATCTGGCTTATAAGGCTAACGTTACATACTGTTAAGAACGATTTTTTTCCATGCAACTAATAAAATAGAATATTATAAAACATTTTCTGCCAACATTTTTAAAATTAATATTTCAAGTAAAGTTGAAAATTATTTATCGATTGAAGTCATATTTATATTTTAGGTTTTAATTTCCTAAATTTAATATTGGATATTATTTGGGAAAACTGAAAATTTCTGCAAAAAGTAAAATAGGAACTGATAACAATGGAGAATTTGTGGATATGTGTAGGTCAGACAGTTTATTGACCCATAACTGCTGAATTTGCCCAATTCTCATGCATCTTTTGTTATGCCAGTGGTGTTACATCTAGCTGCTATGTTATATTACACAATCTTGTTAGAACGTGTATCTAGGAGTTAAGCGTTTTAAAATATTTAATTAGAGTTTTTATTAATTTTAAATTAAGTAAGATTTTGGAATTGTACCTCAATAATTTCTGAAGAATCAAAGTGATTAAAAAAATTTCATATAAAAAGAATTTCGGTTTATGATTGAACTGCTTTAAACTCTAAAAAATTACCATTGCAAGATCAATTTAATGGAAAAATAATTTGTTTCAGTAATTCGAAATAATTTTTTTAGTAATTTTTAAAATTAAATTTTATTGTTGCAAATAAACTTAAACATTTTTTATCAACATTTAAACAGTAATAATTATTTACATAAATGAAAATGAAAAATATAAAAACGAGAAAAATATTCTGTTTCGTTATCTGCGCAATTCTGATTTTGGATAAGAAAGTGTAGAAAGTGCTGATGCAATACGAAAAAATAGCGATTGACAACTGTATTTATGGCTAATTCACATTGTTTTCATATAAATTTACGATACATTCAATGAAAAAAATACAAAAATTATAAGGAAATTAATTGCAAGTATTTTGCGATAACATATGTTTGCGAACCTCTTCAGAATGATCTGATGAAATAAAAGTATGTTGAATTAGATTTAAATGACAAAATAATGAATGTATCCTGTGTTTCAAATTTTTATAATTAAATTTTGTTAGAAATTGGGAGTTACTAAAATATTCAATACTCGCCGTTATTCTTGTCCACTGCTTTAATGAAAACACATATTTAGGTAAATCATACGAATAATTTGTTTAATAATTAAAAGCATTTGAAATTATTAAAAAAGAATTTATTTAGCACAAACATTGCACTTCCCTAATACTATTTTAAAAATAATTTAAATTTAAATTTTTAATTAACATTAATATGGTTTTACACACAAAATCTTCATTATCCTCAATAATGGTATTGTTTATTTTTAATCATTCTAAATAGTTTATAATACCGAGTATTCTCTAAAGGTTTTTAATTTTTAACCACTAGTGTTGTCTTTTTAAGCCATAACATCCCATTTCTCCACTTTCCTGTTCTACCCTTTTCTAACATGGTTAGTATGTTAACTATAGTTTAATGCAGAGTGCCGTAATTACCCGACTCCAAGGCTGATATATCTCCAAGCTACTCATTTAAAGCGAGTCACCATTAACTCTACCACCAAATCCAGATCAACAACGTACACGAAATGAGCATTATTGCCAAGGCTAGCATTCCTAACTATGCATGGTGGTTTGTATGAGCAGTTAGTTAAACCGAGTTCCAGATCTAACTAACAGCCCATCTGGTGGTATTGAATATGGAAACAATGGGTGCTGAATGATGTTAAGAAATTAGATTGATGTAATTTTAGCGCTGGAACGTCCGTTGATGTTCTATTGGACAACGGAGCCCGTTTAGCAGTTAATTTGAAGTTTTTCGTGACTTATAATAATTTTCTTGGTGAATACACAAAAAGAGCTTTGTGGTTCCAGTTTAAATAGGAGAGATTTTACAACAAACTATACCTAGAACGTCTACTGGTATCATTTCGACACGAATGCAATTTATCATTATAAATATCTCTCATTCAACAAATGATAGTTCACTAAGTAAAACAAACTTAGCTAATTACTAACACACATTTGTTTGACCTCGAATGCAGTGATATTGGGTCCGTAGCGGAAATAAATCAAACACAGTAAAATTGTTGTGTCTAAGTGTTTTGTTACACAGCATTTGCTTATCTGCTCATTACAAAAAAAATAATTCCATTTACGAAACAAAGTAGTCACCTTGAAATGATGGCTCATAGAATAGATCTAAGTCCTGATAAATTGCTAATTTGTTACGAGAGCTGTCTGAGAAAGACGTGCATAGTGAACTGTTATGTTTTAATTTAGATTCAGAAGAAGACATAAGATTGTCCGAAAGTGACAGCAAAGAATCAAAAGTAATTTGTAAGTAATTGGTTTTGTTACGGTTTATTTCTATAATTTTTAATATATGATAAATGTGGGAGTCCAAATAAATCTTCCAAAAATTAGAGTCTTCAGATAGCGGGATTTTAGTGGCGTGATGTCT
This sequence comes from Argiope argentata, assembly GCA_026289955.1. Lineage (NCBI taxonomy): Eukaryota > Metazoa > Arthropoda > Arachnida > Araneae > Araneidae > Argiope > Argiope argentata. The sequence continues at coordinate 1,083,939 of JAOUZG010002149.1, read as the reverse complement.
AGGGTTTTTTAAATATTTACGGGTTTGTTTCTAAACCAAAATTAAAATTATACAAACGAAGCATGAAGAGACTTCTTCAGAAAAAATAAAGAATTTATTTAGAGTTAAAGGGGAAATATTTACAAGGGGTGTATTTACAGGGAAATATTAAAGATAATTAAAATATGGAGATATTAAATGAACAGAAAGTTAGATTATTTCCTCTAAGAGGACGTTAGCCTCCTATGACTGAAACATATACATTATGACTACTCCTACCTTATGACTGAAAACATATTACCGCGTAGCCGTATAGCTATGTGAGCGGGAATCGCTGGCGCATGGGTACGTCCTTACCGAACCGTTGTTGAGTAGCCTATATTTATTGGGACAGTTTTTGAAAAGCTCGATAAATGTCATTGTTCTGGAGTGTTGTTCTAACTAAAATTATCGCCCTCTAAGAAATGATATAACCTTTTACAACTCTTGCTTTCAATTACATATATCATCAGGTCTTGACAAAACAAAATGACTCTAATATCCTACATAAATTTGTAATATTCTTAATGTATATATATTTAAATACATATATTTATAAACATATGTTTTATGTGATTTTAAATATATTTAGTGCATGATAATTACATGATAATATATGATAATTTAATAATTTTAAAAAGTCTTACAACTACACCCTACTGAGGAGTAGGCCTGAAATTATTTAATTATTACAATTAATTTGAATCTGGGATAGGCTGATTGGTGGAGCGATGGACTCGTATTCCTTAGGTTGCGAGTTCGAACCTCGGCGGCCGAAGATTCTCCGAGTGTGTGTGACTACCGCTCGTTAAATCTGTCGTGATCACAGAGTCCTCCATGTCGAGAGTAGAGGTACTGGGGGTAATGAGTCAGAGGTGATCGTTCTAATTATGATCTAAATTAGGGTCTGTGGATGAATGAATGCAATACATGAATGAAGTCCACCCCTTAGAAATGGGTATGTGATATGTGAGCTAAAAGTCAGACGTTGCTTACACTTTGCGTTGATTCCGGTTTTCTTCGTTGAGCTTAGACGGGAAGAACTTCTTGCGATCCATATCCTTTATTTTCTGCCTACGTATTTTGAGGCTCCAAAAACTCCAAACCAAAAGCATGATAATGAAACAATATTTATATCTCTTAAGGCGACCAGAGACCTTTAAAGTAACTTTTTGCAATTTTCACCTTAACAATTTGACATTTTACGGGCATTAAGAAAAACACCATAGGAGATGACATACAAAATTTTAAAAATTAAAGCATTATATTAATTTATTTATGAGCTAGGGACGTTAATATAATATAATATTAGCTATAGATAACGTTCATGAAAAAATGTTCCAGGCGCTTCAAATTTGTTCGAAAGCACTCAAAGTTTTATTATGACTTTTTTTAACCCTTTTGAAACAAAAGTTGGGATTCATCTTGGAGTTTAAGTACGAAATATCAAAATTAACCAATATAATAACTCGAAACTACTTAAACATCTTTAAAAAATCAGTAGTTTTAAGTTATTATATTGGTTAATTTTGATATATCATTTTCAAACTCCAAGTGAAATCCCAATTTTTGTTTCAAAAGGGTTAGAGTAAGTAAAATTAAAAATTGCAGCTCATTCAAACAAATTTGGAGCGTCTGGAACATTTTTCATTAAAGTTATTTATCGCTCATATTATATTGTATTAACAACTCTAACTCATAAATAAATTAATATAATGCTTTAAAAATATGTGTGTCATCTGCTATAGTGTTACTTTTAATGTCTGTAAAATTACAAACTGCTAAGGTGAAACTTTCAAAAAACTCCTTTTAAAGGTCCCTGGTCACCCTAAATAATTTTTTTCCATTCATGAATTTGTGCAAATTTAAAACTTGGAATATTAAGGTTATAATCATTTTTAAAAAAAAGATATTTATGTTTTTTTTTAATGGAACATGACATGGACAAGCTCGTTGATGTATCAGCGATATTAAGCCTAAATGAGCGTCTTTCGTTAGAAGGTGAGCCAAGAGTACGTCTTAGCTACACACTCATCACATTGGCTTGCACAGCCCCTTTTTACAGAGGGGCACATTCACACACCTTACAGATAGAACACAGAAGAGCAACCATGCCCGAACCGGGATTCGAACCGAAGACGCCCAGATTAGGAGGAAAATGAGCTATGACAATTCTGCCACGACACTGATAAAAAGACATTTAGCTAACAACTTAAAAAATTCCAAATGATTGATTTAGAAAGCTTTTTTAATATTATATAATTAAAATTGCATTTTTGTAAAATCAAACTCTTTTATAAAATCTATTGGGAAATATAAATTCACTAACAAAGGATGTTGTTTTCTTTTTGTAAAGAGGAAACAAAACCTTCATTCAGCAAAGAATTAAACATGCTAAAAAAATTTCAACGCGTCTTTTTAAATAACTGAATACTCGATTACACAAAAGAGGCAATTGACAGAAAGATGCTAACTCTTCTGTAAATGAGCTGATTTAAACCAATTAAAGCTCAGAAACTTGATTATGAAACTTGCTATAGGGAACCGTATTAATCTCTTTTAATTGCTAAATTACCCACTCTTCCATGCGTTCGGGGGAAAAATAATTGGATAATGAGGTCATTCTATTCAAAATCGTGAGTATTTAATTAGTTTAAAATTCGGTCCAAACAGGATAATGGCTTTCTGCTGTTAATTGAACAGCGAAAGCAAGTAAATAGTTTTCTCAGAAATTTGCATTCGACCCGATCAATAAATACCTTCTGGTTCAAACTCGAGCAAAGTCGATTTCCATTGTAAAGATCAAGATGTAGACGCCACAAAATTGACATGACAGCCAATTTGTGTGTATGGTTTCTAAATATTCTACTAAATATACTTCAAGAATATTATCAAAACTAGTACGTTCATTCTCAAAAAGCGATTTCATTATAAAATGCACATTTTTGCATCCTGATCGTATTTTCAATTATATTCAAATAAATCCTTAAAATATCTTTTTTAAACTCAGGGTTACTCGATAGTGTCATTTTAAACCACTAAAGAATAATACCGGGTGTCCAAAATGTTCCCGTACTGACGATTTGTGAATTTATTTTACAAAAACAACAGGTTTAAAAAGAATTATTTTTATGGCAATGATAAAAAGCACTTTTAGCATAACTAAGGAAAAAAAATACTAAACTTACATTTATAATAAATGTTCAAAATGTCCACCCCTTTCTTGGAGACAAAGCTGAACTAGTTTGCGTATGTTTTTCGAAACGCGTTTTAACATAATGGGAGTGATTTCTTGTATCCTTTGGGTAATTGCGATTCTCAAATCATCTATTGTTTGAGGATCACCTGCATAAACTTTGTCCTTTAAATATTCCCACAGAAAAAAGTTCGGGATGGTCAGATCAGGGAATCGAGGAGGTCAAAAAATTTTTGAGATGAGTCGATCGCCGAAAAAAGCTTTAAACATGTCCATGGTTCCATTACTCGTATGGCAAAATTTAATACACTTGAAAAAAATCATGGGCAATGATTTTTTGAATTTGGAGTACGGGAACTTTTAGGACACCCTGTATGTGAATATATGAATTCAAATCAAGATGAAAAAATGTGAAGCTATAAATAATAATTACAATTTATTCACGTTCACAAAATTGATCTTTAATTCACTTTAATTTCTGAGTTGTACGCGTTTTTCAGAGCGCATCAGATTCTACTAGTACTTTAGGGGACGGAAAACCCTATTAAGCATTTTTAAGAACTATTTACTCATTTATGAAAATTTTTATGCATATGTATTAAATATATAAATACGTCAAATTTCAATAAATTTTTTAAACCTTTTATAAATTATAAACCGTTTATAAATTATATTCCCTTATATGAATAAATTGTCTTGAAATTCATACTGAAAATTATTTATTCTAATGAGATACGATCATTTATTCTAAATGAGATACGATAAAACTATTATTTGATTTGTATAAAGAAATAAATAACAAAAGATATAAATATTCAAAATTGTAAATTTAAACTTCTTTTTTCAAAAAATTCAAACTCTATATAAAACAATAATTATTTCATTCTTTCGAT
>JAOUZG010002149.1:1051340-1075964 GCA_026289955.1 Argiope argentata | reverse complement strand
ATATTTTCATGATTGAGGATTTGATTTATTGAAATATTTTCATGATTAAGGATTTGATTTATTGAAATATTTTCATGATTGAGATTATCTAAGAAAAGTGATTTGATTAACTTTATTATAAAATTTTAATTTGGTTAAATAATAACTAAATAACAAATTGAAACGCATCATTCTGAGCGAAAGCAGAAACTGAGTCATCGACAGTACTGTCTTATTGAAAAATAGTTCAGAATCTATGCCAATCAACACAATTTTATTTAAAAATTGATAATATCGGTGAGAAACACATTTTCCATGATTTTAGAGTCAAGCAAATGAATCATTTTTTATGTGAAAAAAAGCTTGCAGAATTATTAAAATTTAAACAGAGTAAAACACTGGCGCTCAAACGACTACGTTAAGAAAGATAATCCAATTAGCAAAATATATAACTTATCATTGAATGGTTTAAAATAAATCTTGAAAATATTGCGACTAGGTACATCTTTAAACATTTGTCTTCCATTATTTTGTTGATGATCCATGCTTATAGTCATAACTTATGAGTGTTTTGTAACATTTTTTGTATTATATAATAAAATACTTATGCACAAAAAAATTTCCATTTAAATCCAATATTTGTAGATATAATCTATCGAATGTTAATTGTGATCATCAGTATAAAAGCATAATAAAGACCAGGAAAAACTTATTATAAAATAACAACTAACATGACATGCTTGCATATAATGTTAATAAAATGAAATCATTTTATATCATATATTTAACGACCAATTTTTAACCAATAGCTTAGCACCTTCGTTGTTCTAAGCCTTTCATGATCTCTGCAATGGGAATTAATTATTCTCGCTCACAAACCCAAAGTATCCGATGATTGCATTAACAGGAAATTTCCTAGAAAATTATCTATTTGTTTTTATCGTTCAATTAACAGGGGGAACCTATTATCCCGTAGATACCGAATTTTAAACTAATTAAATACTCACAATTCTGTACAGAATGACCTCATTATCTAATTATTATTCCCTGAACACATGGAAGGACGGCTAATTTAGCAATTAAAAGATATTAATATTCTGTTCCCTTTGCATGTTTAATAATCAAGTTTGAATTCCTTAATTAGTTTAAATCAGCTCATTTACAGATGAGTGGACGAAGAAGTTGTCTGATACTGAGTCGTGGTGAATTAATTCATTCGAAAATGTTGCTTCTTTGTTGGAAATGTAGCGAATTTTTATTCTATATTCATATTATTATGTATGAAGTTTTATTTCTGTGTGAATTCGACATCTTTTTTTATTTGTTTCCGTTATTGGCAGGTTAAAATATTTAATCATTCTTTAGTTGTTTAGTAAAAGGCTTTAGGAATCATTACGAAACGATATCTGTTGTTCTGTTCAGTGGAAAAAAGTATTGAATTCAGTTGAAAGATTAAGATTGTTGTGACTTACGTAAAATAAAATTTTTGGCTTCTTGGCGAAATATTTAACCTTTAATTTGGCGAGTTTTGTGACATTGGGTGGTTTATTTAGTGGCATAGTGTCATGAAATTTCTACTTTTTCATTAAGACATATGATAATAGTGTTTTAGAATGTTATAAAACTGCTGAATTTGGATAATAATATGAAAAATGTGTAGCCCTATGTTAGTTAAATGTATAGACATTTAAGTTTCTCGGTGCTCTTTAAATGAACTTTAACAATATATTGATATAAAATTACTTTTTGTTTTATTTACTGCAAATATTTGTAAATATCTATTTTAAATACATTTAAAAGTCTGTACTGCGGAAATTAAAATCCATTCATTCCAAGAATCATCGCAAGATTTTAAATGCTAGGAATTCAGAATTAATCCCTTACAAAATTAATGAAAATTGTCAATAGAATTCCGTAAAATAAAATGTTGGCTTCTTGGCGAAATATCTAACCTCAAATTTGGCGAGTTTTGTGATGGCGGGTGGTTTATTTAGTGACATAGTGCAGTAAAATTTCTACTTTTTCATTGAGACATATGATAATAGTGTTTTTGAATGTTATAAATTATTTAGACAGTAATAAGAAAAATGTATAGATCTATGTATAGCCCTTTAAAGTTTCTCTGTGCTCTTTAAATGAACTTTAACAATATATTGATATAAAATTACTTTTTGTTTTATTTACTGCAAATATTAGTAAATATCTATTTTAATTACATTTAAGTGTGTACTGTGTAAATTAAATTCCATTCATTTCAAGAATCATAACAAGATTTTAAATTCTAGGAATTCGGAATTAATCCCTAAAAAAATTAATGAAAATCCTCGATGGGATTCTAAAAGTCTTAAATATTAAAAATACTAAGAAAAACATAACCACTTTGTAAAAATATTTATAAAGTTCATATAACTTTATGTAAAAATAAACACATAAGTAAAACAGTAAATTAATTAATTTCAAAATTGTCTATATAAAAAAATAATTTTCATTTTTCGCTATAAAAACAAATTATTTTCTAATTAATATGATGTTCAATTTATTAATAACGAAGTTCTCCAATTTTTGAGTTAATACAAAGGGGATTGGATGGCATGCATTGTTTTGTTACAATTCTAATATGTTTTTGATGGGTCCATTTTTCTGCTAGGTAGTATATAAAATTAAAATTCCTTTATCGTGGATATAGGATGCAGAATTCATATTAATGCTAGCTGTGATTTCTTAAATCAAATCATTCCTCTTTTAATTTTATATGCTGAAAGAAATATTATATAAGAAAATGATATCTATGATCGCATCTGGAAACAGAAAATATTTAATTTAAAATTAAATCGAGATAGCCACTAATTCAATCAATAACAATACTATCAACATTATACATTATTCAAACAATATTAAAAATAATATTTATCAATATTTTTCTTACCAAAAAAGAAAGATTTGCGAGAAAATACAATAAAAAAATTAACTACTTTTATGAATAATCTTTTTTTAAAGTATTTCAGCTTTCTGGAAAAATGTTCTTTACTTCGTGTAGTAACTCAAACTTTCTTCTTTCCATTTTCTTCACATTTCTTAATTTTCTTTTATAAATTTAGTTATATAAAAACATTTAAATTTCATTATAAAAACAAATTAAATGTGATTAGAGTTATAACATATAACTAATGATAATAAAAGGTAAATTGGCCTTCATAATTTTAGGATTTTAAAATTTTCATAATTTAATAAATATATATTTACTATGAAAATAAATTGTGCTTTAAATAAACGTTTTTTAATCAAATTATTTTGATATATGAATTTATCAAAAGCAGAAAACAGTAACGCATACTTTTAATCAATTTTTCTAAATTTCACAAGTATTAGTACTTTTTTGTAAAGCATTATTTTTTTAATTTCTTTTACATATTTTGAGTTTTTTTCATCTAATGTGAATATCCATTAACACATCATTTCAGATTACGTAAAATTTTCCAAATGTTTTGAAAATAATCAATTTAATATTTGTTTTTGATTAAGAATATTTAGTTCATTTCCTTAGTTTCCAAAAATGTGGAATACTGAAGTATTGACGGTGGTGTATCCTATTAAGCGACTATATTTTAATTTGAATTTATGAAGGATACCCCACAGAGCTATTTTATTTAATCATCATTTGCCTTCCTTTTGTTTTGTCAACATCCGATTATAGATGTAATTCAAAGCAAGAATTGTAAAAGGTTAGATCATTTCCCAGAGGACGATACTTTTAATTAGTACAACATTCCAGAACAACGCCACCTATCGAGATTTTGAAAAACTGTCACAATTAATATTGAGCCAGAGGCCCTACTAATATCCATAAAGAAAAGATGTATCCACACGTCAGCGGTTCCCGTTCGCAAAACTATGCGGTAATATGTTTTCAGTCATAATGTTTTCCTACTTCTAACGTCTTCCAAGAGGAAATAAGCTAACTTTCTGTTTATTTAATATCACCATGTTTTAATTCTTTTAATATTTCCCTGTAAATACTCCCCCTGTGAATATTCCCCTTTAACTCTAAATAAATTCTTTTATTTTTTTTAAGTGTCTTCATTCTTCGTTTGCATTATTTTAATCTTGGTTTAGAAACTAACCCTTAAATAATTTTTTAAAAACCATAGACATCACGCCACTAAAACCCCGATATTTGAAGGGTCTAATTTTTTAGAAGATTTGGTTAGGCTCCCACATTTATGTAAATATATTCAAAAAATTTATCACACGCTTCATTATTTCAGACAAAAACGAGATTAATAAATCTCAATACTGCCTTTTTAAAAGATATTTGTGCTCAAAATTATCAGCTAGAATATAAATACAGCGCGTTATCTTACCTAAAATATTGCTCATTCAGGATATTGTAAATAAAATATTTTTTTAAATCAAAATCTAAGTTTTAGAATTGCAAAACATAACCATATATAAATGACAAGTTTTTTATCTTTTCATCAGAAAAATAATCCTTCTGATTTCACTTCCAAGATTTCATTTTAGACAAAAGAAAGCAATCCAACCGAAAGAAGAGAAACCAAATCGATTTCTAATCAAACGTTCCCGAAAAGATTCGGAAAATTACCGATAAAATCCCATCTCTTTCACCGCAAGTATACTTTTAACTCTTTTCCAATGAATTCCAACTTCAACGCAGCTGTCTCCAGATTCCTATCTAGACAGGAAGGAAACCTCCACTTTCAACACTCCCTGCCACCATTCCCTCCCATTCCCCAATTCTAAAACTCCCGAAATCCCATCCCAAACTCACCCTCCACCCCTTACCCTTTGCCAGAATAAAAGGCGAAACTGAATCCGGAAACGGACTCTCCAGAAATTTTACGCAGATGTCCACGACACTCTTGAATGGACCATTCAAAGCCGGAACAAACCCCTCCCCCATGCCATTTAAAAGGGGGGAATCTAAAACTATTTTAATCTAACTTCTTCGCCCACATTCAAACTCCAATTGCTTTCGTATTCAATGCCGCTGTCTGGGCTGTTAGTTTGAACCGGGACCAGCTTTAACTAACTGCTCAAACAAACCAAGATGCCTATTTAGGAACACTGGGCATGGCAATAATGCTCATTTCGTGAATGTTTCTGAGCAGGATTTGGTGGTAGAGTTAATGGTGAATCACTGAAAAGGAAAGGGGGGGTGGGCGATATCGCGCATGGAGTTGGCTAATTACAACACACTGCCTTTAACTGTTGTTAACATACCGGCCCTTCCAAAATGGGTGGGGTAAGAGAGTGTTGGATAGAGGATTGTAGAGTCATTACTTGGAAAGACAACTCAAGTGGCTGAGCTTTTAAAACCGAGTGAGGATGCTGCTCTTTATAGACCCTCTGGGAATGCGTATTAAGAAATAAACTTCATGCTCTTTGGGGATACGGGAAGTAATATTTAAGCACTAAACCATCAGGATGCTCATTAGAAACTGTAAAGCTGCACTTTAAATACCATTAGTGATGTTTTTGTTTTTGAATTATGGTAAGAAATTTGGCTAATATCTTATAATTTTTAGTATTTCATGCGATTTTCATAAATTTTGTGTTTTTTTAATAAGGCATTATATGAGCTTGTTTACGTTTCTTAACAGACAAAAATTTTAACTTTTCGAGCTTGTGAAAACTAAAACGTTTCCTATTATTAAACAGAGAAACTAACTTTGGTCATCATTATTAAATATCATCAAAACATTCCATTAATTTTGTTCAATTTTTTTTCTATTTTAGAAATATTTTTGTCGGATACTTAATATTTTCGTACGATATTTTTTAAATGTAATGTTTACATACCTTGATCTTTTTCTTTCCGAAGAAAGTAGTCATTAAATAAGATTTAACATTAACCCTCTATGAGCCAAATTTTTGTTTTAACTCCAAAAAAATATTGTGGGAAAAAATCAGAAATAATAAACCTATATATGCAAATGAAAAAAAATTGTGTTTAAACAATTTTATTGCATTATAATCATTAAGTGACTTGCAATTCACACCGGCCTAAAAAATTTAATCTTCCTTGCATAATAGCTCAAATGTGAAAGTCCTTGGTGTAAGGCATAAATATACATGCATCCATGAACATAGTTTGATAATCACTGCCAAAAGCGCAAATAATTTCAATTGGATCATATGGTTTTGCGTAGTTTAACTGCCAACAATTGGCCCCGGAATTATTTTGCTATTTCGGTTTGATGAGCCAAGCAGTGGTCAGGATTAATAGTATTGGTTGTGTGAGAAACGTCATCGAGTTAATATTTATGCGCCATCTCATGAAAAAAGCTATGATTATTTTGTAAAATGTCGATAAACTAAAATGTGTCCTGAAAGTTACACGGGCCCATAGAAGATTAATATATACCTACAATTCTGTTAACATTTTCTACAATAGAATTATTTAAACCATTAACATTTCCTTCCATTTCGACAGGGAACGTCAATCGTTTAATTAATTTAATGGTTTTAATAAATATATGTAGACTAGCAATCTTTGTTACTTACGTATTATACAGTCCAGCTTTATCGCCAAATTTGAAGTCATCGCCAATGAGGTGGTACACCGCCAATTATGGCAATCTGGCAATAATGTAATCCATTGACCTTTATTGCCAAATTTAAATCCGACGCCAAAAAGTTACTAAACCGCTGGCGAGGACGGTATAATGTGTAAGTACTCAATCTTCACCTTTTTAAAAAAGAATGAAACAATTAGATATTAACAATCTGCACTGCATCTATTAACACTTTTCCATTCTAAGAATGTTTTTTTAATCGACACACATTTGAGAAAGATCTAATGACACAATGTTTATATAAATTATTTTCAAATTTCTTCTGAAAAAAACGGGATCATTACGCCTCAACATTATATTTTTGCAATACTTTTATCATTTTCTTACTCTAGAAATATTCAAGTAACTAACAATTTATTTCTAAATAATATAATTTAATATTTATATGACTTATCTTCATCTTTCTCGCAAAAGAATTCAAAATTATATATTTCAGTATTATATCTTATCAGATTTTTAATAACAGTTAAAATGCACTTTCGAATAATAAGGTCAACAACCTAATATTTGGCAATTTTGCATTGTAGGAAGATTATGAATTCGATAATATTTGAGAGTACGGTTTAGTTATTTTAACGACCCATTGAGAGGTCACTCTAGGAATACTTTTTGGATGAACCTCGTGATTTTGAAACTCGGTCAGACGACAGGGATAACACCTGACTTGGCACTCTTCTCTGCATACCACACCAGCGGGATCACGTTTGGACCACACGGATTTTGCAGGCAATACACCCCGTTACACTGATTCTTCTGTGAAATCGGGTATCAAACCTAAAACCCTACGGCTCACGACCGGAGACTATCTACAGACATCGCTGCCATTATTTGAGCAGAGAATAATAACTTAAATGATAATCTGAATTTTTGGAATTATGATTGTAACCATTAATTTATTATTTTACACGGGAGGCTTTCATTAGTATTTCAATCTTGGACATTCATATTAATATAAATGTTATTTTTAAAGCTACAAACGAATTTAATTATTTTAAAGCTACAAACGATTTTAATTGTGATTCATCATTTCATGTTATTATATTATGTTTCTAATATCCATTAAAATTTTTAATTTGTATTAATTACTTTTGTCCTTCAGTTTTTGGATTCAAATGTTGCTACTTTGAAAAATCTATTTAGGTACGAAAAAATTTCTATAATAGTTTAAAATCCTGAAAATATTTTTAAGCTTAAAAAAATCTTTGAAAGACATTGGAAAAATGAGATAAATCAATTTAAGTTTTATATGAAAAAAGGATATTTCTTAAAAGTTAGTTTACGGTAACCGTTTCACAGGCAAGATGAGGAAAAGGGGGTGAATATGAGTAATTTTATTCCATCAAAATCGTAAGAAACTAACGATCATCTACAAAGTAAAAAGCGGTGATAATTAAGACGTTGAAAAAATTTGTTATAAATAGAAACTATACTTAGGAAACACCTGAAGATATTGAAAAGAATTTCAACATTAAAACAAGTAAATAAACTATTTCTAAAAATGAGATATCACTTAACCAAAATAACAATATTACTATCATTATTCACTTCTTAATTTTGATATTTTTCGAACTTATAAAAGTGTTTATTGCATTTAAAAATCTTGTACTGGTTTGAGCTCATATTTATAACATTTTCTATCACGCTTATTTCTGATGGAGGATATAATAAGCTAAAGCATAAAAATGAAAGATTTCTAACATATATGATCGTTTTCTGGAAGAATCTTTTTACCCGAAATTTAGATCATTATATTTGTTTAATGACATTTGTTTGATTTTTATAAAGTATTTAGTATGTCATTATTTAAACTAAAGATTAGTGAGTGCATTATTTAAATTTATTTTAGTTTTCTAATTATTATAATTTAATTATCTCACAATTAACATGTGTTCTTATACTTTGTTGTTTTGCAATATAACTATTTCATCTTACCCACCAGTCCCTATTTTATAAGATGAAACTTTATTTAAAACATTTGCGCTTAAAATAAAACATCCAATTCAACTGCCATTAATAAATTATAGCGAAATAATAGTCTCTTATCTCCATTACATAATATGCATAAACAAATTAATTTATTTAAAATAATAATTAGTTTCAAAGAATCTTTTATCTAACAATATGTAATAATCTTATTGTAAACTGATAAATTATGTAAAGAATGATTAGAATTCATACGAATTTATACATAAGGGATTGAAGCACCGCTTATTTGTTCAGTTTCGTATTCAGTTCAGTATTAGAAATAACGTTTTTTAAAAAATACTGTCTTTTCGCAATGGTTTGAAAGGAACAAAAAAAAATAATAATTACATATTTAATAACGTAAGGAACTAAAGTTTCTGTTTCTAAACATTTAAAAATTTCGCAGTTCTTTTCAATAAACAGAAAAAAAATTATGTCAAATTGATCGCTTTAAGGAGCAATGTAAATCTTTTCATATATAATGAAGGACAACTAGAAGAACACTTTTCTTCTCTCTAGCGCATACCTTTAGTAATAATAAAAAAATTGTGTGTGTGTATTTATGTATGAATGTATGTAATTGTGTGTATGTGTATGAAAGTATATATGTGTGTATGTATGCATTTATGTATGTGTGTGTATGCATGAATGTATGTAATTGTGTGTGTGTGTGTATGGGCATGTAATTATGTATGACTGTATGTATGGGTGTGTGTGTGCATGAATTTATGGATGTGTGTGTATGTATGTATGTGTTAGTGTGTGTGTATGTCTTGTATATGTGTGTCTCTGCGTGTATGTGTTGGCGTGTGTGTCTTGTATATATGTTTCTCTGCGTGTATATGTTGGTGTGTGAGTGTCTTGTATATATGTGTCTCAGCTTGTATGTGTTGGTGTGTGAGTCTGTGTGTGTGTCTTGAGTCTAAATGTCTATGTGTGTATGTGTTGGTTCTCTACAAGATCAAACCATTTGAAATAAAGCCACCAAAGTTGGTACATATGTATATATATCTCCACCCTCGTATATACATATGCATATATGAGGGTGGATTTCCTTTCTCCATATCTTTAGTAGTTCCCATGCCGGCTTGCTGGCACAGGGGTAGCGCGTCTGCCTCGTGTTCAGGAGGTCCCGGGTTCGAGTCCTGGTTCGGGCATGGTTGTTATTCTGTGTACTATCTGTGAGATGTGTGAATGTGCCCCCCTGTAAAAAGGGGTTGTGCAAGCGAATGAGATGAGTGTGTAGCAAAAGTCGTACTCTTGGCCCTAGTTGGCGCTACTTGAAACAAGAGACGCTTCACTCGGCTTAAATCTGCTGCTGGGTCCAGCAGCGAGCTTGTCCATAGGCAAGTGCCATTAGAACCAACCAACCAAGTAGTTCCCATACAAAATTGGATGGTTTTGAGGCTGATAGTTCAGGCTACAGAGGTCTCTGAGTACTGTCAGTACAAAAAGTAAAACAAATTTATTGGAACTATATATTTAAAAAATTCTATACATAATGAAACTCCAAGAAAAAATGGAATTTAGTAAAAAATATTATTCGGCTGGTTTGTATTGGCTAAACAAGTTGAAGGCAAGCTGCAGATGTGAATAATGGAAATATTAAAAGTCCATAAAATCTAATAAAACAGATGAAAATTAGTAACTCAAATCTTATAAAAATCATTCACTCGTGAAATTCAAAATATATTAAAACTTTTTATATCCCCTTAAACCCACTCAGAAGCTTCTAGAATTAAAAACACGTAAATTGTCGTTTTCAAAAAATTCGATTACAACTCTCTAGATCAAACAGAAGCTGCCTTCATTATCACTATTTAATTCCGAACTAATAAAGGTAACTATGTTTAAAGTGACGACTTTAAAAAGAAGTACCCCGAGAAAACATTGCTCCTCCCCAATCTATATATGCATTTAAGTTTTACAACACGATTAAAAATGAAGCCCATCCCCACTAAAGGATTCTTTATTTGGCAAATTGTGTTTACCCTGTTATTAATGGAGGTACCATTTGGCAAATGAGGAGACGAGGAGGTAAACAAAAGAAGGGCATAAAAGAAACTTGTCTGCTCGGCAGCAGAAATCGTTACAACAGGAGGGTTCGAAATGAAATTCTTAAGCACATACGTGAATTTGATCGTTACCAGCTAATGGCTATAAAATCACTCGCCCGAAGCAATATTCGAAATTGCCTCGTATCTCTCCAGACGGTCCTGGATTGGAAAACTTTCTCGGTCACCCCCCACCCCCTTTGCATACTAAGTAACTCATGGTAATCAGACAAGCCCAATGAATTGAAAGAAAATATTTCAAAAGTTATTTTCAAAGCCGAAATTACGTTATTCAGATCAGACAATGGGAAAATGTCACCATTATGTGACTTAAATGCTAAAGCTGAGGGAAACGTATTCTATGCAAATAGGAATTCTTCCTTCTCCCTCCTTTACACGGGGTGGGAAGGAAAGAGACGAGGGATTTGATGCTTTGAATGCTTAAATTTTCTTTCGCCATTCATTCTTATTTTTCAAGAATTTCTTGCTTCTGGCCACAAAGTTTTCTTTTAGCCATGGGAAGGATAAAAGGATATAAGAGATTTAAGGGACTAGGAGGCTTTAATGGTATAGCCCTTTTACTTCAATTTTGATTAATACCCAGTTTTCGACGTTCAAACTAGGCGGTTATATTATAATTTTTTTTCTGCTGCCTTAAAAACGAGATTAAGGATGATTTTTATCATATCTTGCGCTTAAATCTTACGCCTTATAAGCGTTTTCTTATGGAAAGGCTTTACCTTTTTTCTACTTCTTCCGCATCTTCTTCTTCTTCTTCGAGACAGGATTTCGATTACTTTTTCTTATCTCCTGTTTCACTTGAGGTAGGGGAGAACTTTTTTTTTTAATTCTGAGGAATAAAATTTCGAAGTACGAAGCGAAGAATCCCAGGAAATTGCTTGATATGAAGAATTGAGATTTTTAATTGGAAAGATTAAAAAGTGAAGACGAAAGTTTTTACCTGTTTTTAATTGAATTTTTATCTTTTTGTAACTAGCAGTCGCTTTTTAAAGAAAAGGTTCCGAATACTCTAATTATAGGTATGTGTAGTTTTCTATTGTAAAATGATCCCCAAAGATTTTATTTTCTTTACATAAAAAAAGTCTTTCATGTATCGATATCAAGATATTTTAAATAAAGATAATTTAATCCTATCAACATTGATTATTCTGTTTGAATCGAACCTATTTTGGTTTTTAAAATGTAATCTTTTTATTTCATGTTTTTAAGAGTATGACTATATTTGGGATAAAGTTTTGGAAAAATATAAAATACTTATATTTTTGAATTTGCTCATAAAATATTAAAATTACAATTATGAAATAAAAATAGATATGTTAAATGCCAAAGTAGTTACAAAAATTTAAAGAAATACACATTAAAAAGACTTTATTTTAAAAAAAATCTATGACACTATTTTAATGCAATTTGATGCAATAATTAAAACAATTTTGCGTCGTAACAGCATTAACACTTGTAAAATCTTTTCCGTGCAATATGATCAGAAAAATAATCTTTTATTTTCTTACACCTTGCACTTGAGTGTATTATCTAATAACAATATCTAAAATTGAAAATTTTGAAGGCAATACACAATATATCATCCTTACTCCTGAGGGAATATTTTTTATATATATTTCTTATACATTTTATTGAAAATTAAATATCAAATGCTTTTAAGATTTCCATCCAGACACACTTTATTTCACAAACCGCATAAATGCCTCGTATACATTTAGTTTGCATATTAAAACGTAATAATTCAATACTTTATTCTGACATTAGTTGTTTTATTTATATACATATAATGGAAAAACATGCTTTAATGTTAAAATTTTACTATTAAAAGTAGTTTCTTCTACGTAAAATTAAATCATAATCTTTCTAAATTTTGTCGGTAATCTAAACAAAGAAATAACTAAATCAATATAGGCAAGAATTTCAAATATTCTACGGTAACACTGTAGATTACTAATGTTGAAATAAAATAATATTCCAAGAGATTATTTTTAGGCGCACATGCCATTAGAAATATTCAAAATGAGCACAGATAAATTAAAAGTAATAATATGCATATTCAAAAGAATATTTGTATATACAGAAGCTAATTTAAATCATTATTTGAAAATTAATATTCAAAAATATGATTTTTACTTAGGTATTATAATAAATGCAATATTTCCCATGCATTGCACCATTAAGAAAATCTGTTCTATGTTAAAATATAAATAATTAATATTCTTTTTAACATTTTAGTTCATTTGATCATGGATATTGAAGAACAGTGTGTAATTTGAAAATGTTCTAGAATATATAATCATGGAACGATGGGGCGTTGGTCGGAAGACTTTCAGAAAATTCACAAATTTTGTAAAGAAAGAGGTATTTGTTTAGACTATTTTTCAAATGAATTAAATTAATAATGGCGGATTTCTGCGACATTATTCTTGATATTTATCCTGCACCACACGAACTATAATAATCTGATAAAAACCATATAAAACATCTTGGAATAAGGATTTATGTGATGCTTATCATTTAAATCTTCTTAGTGAAAAACAAGACAGATTGAGATAAAGCTTTCAATACACATCCTTAAATGGAAAACTAAAAAGACACATTCTTAAAATTGAATAATTTGATTTTTTATGGAAATAAAATGCTTAAACAGTAGTTCATTTTAGGGATTTTTTTTTATTTTTTTCTGAACATGAAATCCCAGTATCATCGCATCAATAACAAAAATTTGACTTTTTCAAACGGTGGAATTTGATTATTGAATGAATAGTATTGTAATTACTAAGTCCATTAACTTAATTTATAAGCTATAATAAATGATATTAGAAAATATGTACATATATGCCAAATAAAATTTCGCAGATCATTTATAATATAATTTCAAAAATTTAGCTATTTATTAAACTTCATTTAAGAATCATTGTTTAAAAACGCCAATCTTATCATTGTCCATGGTTAATAGCTCTAATAGGTAATTGAAATCAATGTATGGACAGTTAATAATGATATAAAAAAATAGGGGTTAAAATGGTCATTAGTGTGCCCCCGAGTTTGCCGCCAATATGACGACGCAACGTTCTTGTAGTAACCCTAATGATGTTTTGTTTACCTCTTCCTACAATGGTTGAGTTGTACAAGAGCTTCAACTCTTTTTATTAAATTTCTCATAAACAAAATTTTCTATTAAATCCATTCTTTTTGCGTCTTTGTCTTTCTCAATTATTTATTATTTAATGTTCGTGTTATCCACAGAGTCCTTATGTTCAATGTGCTAGCGAAGCTACTAGTTTCCCTCTCCCGTGGCTAGCGAAGCCGTAGGATGTTTTTTAAGTTAAAAAATTCTGCCCGGTGCCTTCAACAGATGCCGAGGCATCTGTTGAAGGCACCGGGCTTGAAAAAAGAATGCTTATCGGTTAAAAAATCATAATTATATTGCAAAAAGTGGTAACCGCAACTATCCCATAGAAGTGTTTGTTTAGTTTGTCCGTCATCCTTATTGGCGACTTGGCATCCTTGGCTTGGTAAGAGGTACACTAAAAGTAACTTTTACCAAAATAGGTTTTACATCACAATTTAAGAAAAAGTAAGTGGACCTTGATTTTCATGGTTTGCTTTTGAATTATGATTTGATATCTTCAATTTTATTGCCGATATTGTACATATATAAAGGATTATTTTGCGAAAAACGCAATTATTGTTTTTCCCAGAAACCCAGTAATAAGATTACGAAACGGAGGAAAAAGGTGTAAAATGATAATCAATTTCCACTCAGCATTCAGATACCAATTTATGTGATTAAAATTTATAAAACATTATTCATTAGTAAATTGCGTAGATCACATAAATAATATTTAGGTGAAATTACAGTAAATTCATTAAAAAAGAAACTTTGTAAATTAAAAACGGTAGTAATACCAGTTATTGTAGATAATTTCTGAGATTTAGAAAGCCTTTAGAATAAAGATTTTTTTATTTTAAGCATAATCGTTATTAGAATATTGATTACTTTTTTATATTATATAATATATTTACAATATAATATTTTATTCTGAAATACTATTATTTATTAAAACAAAAAAATAAAAACTCCACTTACGGAGAGCTTTTACAAAATGAACAATAAACTCAAAAATATAAGTATTAGATGACACGAATATTATAAAATATATTAAGTATTTAATTTAATAAAATAGAGATCTGAAATTATTTGAAAACACACTAAAAATTAATAAGTTGTGAAACCAATACACATACCAATACGCCAATACGAAAAACCAATAAAAAGAATGAAGAGATTTAAAACCTAAATAAACAATTACGTATTTAAAAATTACAAATATTCTTAGAAGCATTAAAATCTTCATATAATTAATGAATAAAACATTAAATACTGCAAAATGTATTGAAAAAGTAAAATGCCCAAAAAATACTATTTAAGAAGATTTCAGTTTTAATAATTTTGGATTTCGTATAAATGACGGTAGGAAAATTTATTATTAAAAATTTTAATTCACATTGAGTTTGTGAAAAAGTTAAATAAGGCGCAATTTATATGCATGTAAAACTATATCAAGTGAAAAAAATACCAAATATTTATAAAAACATATCTTTTAAAATCATATTTACATTATATTTGTTATCATGTATTGACCCTAAATAAATGGAGATCATCAATGCATGATTGTTTTCAGAGTTATAATGTTATCACTTCTCATAACATTATAACCCTGATTAATCATGATACTATGTTAAATCAAATAAAAAAGGACCATCAGATAAAGCAATAAAATAATGATCATCAGATAAGCTCATATATTAGTTACTGCAATTAAAATAATATTACATTGGTTTAAATTATAAGAAATCAAAATTGTGCAATACCCTCACAATTGGGTTCAAACAGCTGTTATCATTTACAAGTAAATTAAAATCATCATGTATAAAAATATTTTAATAAAAATTAAACTTTTCAAAACATTAAAAAATGCTTACTTATCCGTACTTGAAGTAGGTGGGAAATATACGGCATAAAACAACAACATATTTCTTTGATATTTCAGCTTATATCGGGAAGATCAGTCTGATAAACAGCAAAGCATTTTTGCCAGTAATAACTGCATATTTTCAAGGTTTACGCAAGTTCATTGTTGAATCGCGGCGCTAACACAAAAATGATGCATCATGAAATATGCCAAAAAAATCTCATTATGGATCCACATTTCATAAAAATATATCATTTCATTATAGTCAGTGACAACAGAACAGGAAAAAGTCGTGAAAGCCAAGTTCACCTGTCAACTTTTGAGAGTATTGGAATGTCACATCTACCTCAGAAATATCAAATGACCCCGACGAAGCAATGGCAATTGTTTCTTTCATTAGAACAATCATTTTTCATTGATCCATTGTGATCACGTGATTTTTCTGAAGTAGACGTAACCTGCTATTGCGAGCAATAATTAGCCTCGTGAGAACCTTGCTTTAGTTTCTATCTACAGATATTCTACGCTATAAACAAGCTGAGAGAGTTAGCTATTTGTTAGAATTTCTGTATGTTTTATGCGAAATTGGATTTTTCAGATAATTATTATCCATTCTAGAAATTTGATCTTTACGAAAATTGTCAAAATCCTTCGATTCAAGGTATATAGATGCGATTAGTAATAGCTGAATTTTTTTTAAAATTTCAAACTAAAGCGGTAAATAGATTTGAAATTTTTATTTCAGTCTGCGACTCGAAAGATAATCTAAATTCAAAAGGTTCAAAATGGCGATTCTTCCTTAATCGAAATTCTAGGATTTAGCTTTGATTTTAAAAATAGATTTTTTAAATCATACTTTATTTAAAATTTCTAAGCTCGAATTCTTTCTTGTGCCACTGATGTCTATTTTGGAATTACATTTTTTTATTGTTTACTGAAGGATTCTAACTCATAATTCTTCAGTAATTCTTTTAAATGATGTATCTGGAGTAATGAGTACTGTCATATTTGCCTCTTTAACTTAAAAAATATAGCTAGTGTACTTTTTGAGGCAAAAACATAAATGTGCTTTACTCAACATTAAAAATTTCTTGACATATGTTTAAGATTATAAATTGATATTGATCAGTGTTTTTGAAATTAGCAAATCTCTTTTGAAATATTATTAATTTTATTTTAAATTTCCTCCAGGAAATAAAACAAATTCTTGTCTCAATATATAAATTTATCATTATTATGGTGATCAGCATTGGAATTGTAATCACGAGAAAGGATTATTGTTGATATATAATAATAAATAATAAAACAGCAGTTGTTAAATTCTTGCATTTTTTATTTTATTTAATAGAAATATTGCAATTAAAAAAATTTAACTCTGGAATTTAACCCTTTGCACTCTAATGGTGCCTCTGTCTCACCATTCAAGATTGTGCATCATTTTGACGTTTTATTTATTTATTTTTCAAATTTAATCGTCCAAAATTCCTACATAATTGTTAATGGATGCAGATAAATTTTTCAAATAAATCCGACTTAAAAGAATATTTATGAATATTTTTTATGTATATTTATTTTTCATACTAATAAACAAATCTTTGTATTTGGTGAATAATTTTGCACCTAATTATTTTTTGGAGAGCAAAGGGTTAAAAATTGTCTCGTTTCTGACTTCCCAAATATGATGTCATAGTATATTTTTGCTATTATGTTTATTTATTTGTGAATTTGATAAGCCAAACATACTTTTACTAGATGATTGAATTTGATATTTGGATTTCATTTCCAATCTAATTCGTAGATTTATATGATATTTTGAAAATATACATATACAAGTAATCTTGATATCTGATTACGAGTGAATCCAAAGAGCTAGATTCAAATTTGATACGTAAATTTAACACCTAAAACATAGATTCTTATCAAATTTTGGAATCGACATCTTAACGGGGTGACCGTATGTCAGTCTATTTTTACGAATTCATATAAACTCATTAACCGAATGACTTAAATTAATGAAATTCATTATGTTGTCTTCTAACTACAAATGTAAAAAAAATCTGTGAAAATATTCTTGTGCAAAAAGATAGAACAAATACGTTTTTTCATGATAGATTCTGTAAATAGGCTAAATTCAAGCTAATGATTTGTACTGTTGCTGTTTCTTATGGCACTTGCCCTGGACAAACTCGCTGAGGTAGTTAGCTATTTAGCCTACTCAGCGTCTCTTGTTTTGTAGTATCGCCAATTAAAACCAAGAGTACGACTTTTGTTACTAACTCACCACAGTCGCTTGCACAGCCCCTTTTTACAGGGGGACACTTTCATACATCTTACAGACAGAACAAAGAAGAACAACCATACCCGAAACGGGACTCGAACCCGGGAGGTCTAGATGATGGGGAAGATGCGTTATCTTTGCGCCAGGACGCCGGCAAGATTTATACTTTGTAGCTATTGTTCACTAAAGTTCTTAAAGCCCTTACGGTCTTACTCAAGGCCAATAACTTTATGAACAGCAATAAAAGACTTTTTGTCATGACTTTATCAAAAATTTAATACTTGTTGTTATGTTTTGGAGTAAGAAATATTAAAGCATCAAAATTTATTTTATACTTCGCTGGCTCTGTTTTAAAAGTAATGGAGTTGTATTCAAGATTGGTTATCGAAGTTTAATATAATATCATACTTTTACTTATAATACTTAAAATATCATATTTTGACACGAGAGGCCCTATTTCAACAAGAAAGATCAACGGCTACGTTAAAATTGAAGTAAATTATGATCTAAAGAAAATTTATTCTTTTATCGTTGTTAATAACGAGAATAAAGTTTTTATAAACAACCTTTTATTATTACATTAAAAGTAGTAATAATAGCTTTTAATTAAATTCATCTCATTTAATTATTTTGCCAAAAATTAAACAACATGTACATTATTTAAAATTTAATAAATCAATATATTAGTTTATTTTAATTCTTTAAATTTAGTTAAGTTTTCCTTCAGAATTATTAGGAGACCAAAACGAAGAAGTTTAAGAACTAATTGTATAGAGCAATATTTGAAGTTTAAGAACTAATTGTATAGAGCAATATTTGAAGTTTAAGAACTAATTGTATAGAGCAATATTTGAAGTTTAAGTTTTTATTACATTCTCAAAAAATTTAACTTTTAATCAATATGTAATAATCTTTTTTATTCCTTGTAGTCTGATTTCTACAGTTTTGCCTTGATCTATAACTTTAAAAAAATATTTTTGTACTTTTTATGTATAAAAAAAGGATATTTTAAAAGTTTGTATTATAAAATTTATCAATTTATTCTTTTTAGCTTTCAATATAATCAATTTCTTCTTTATATTTCTTTTCTATGTTCTCCCTGTAAGAATAATTATGAAATCTTGAAATCATTTCTTCTCAAATTTACTACCAAATGGAAGTATTCCTTGGTATTATAATGTGCGTAAATTAATCAATAATTACGAGGTTTATTTTTTTGCTTTATAATAAGATGTTACTTTTGCTTTCAGTAGGCCTCTGACTTTTATTTCACTAACATTCCATAAATTTATTACAATAGTTTAGACTTTTTATGCCTTTGTAATAATCTTGATAACGATACGGAAATCGCCCAGTTAATGAAATGAAAAGCATGTTCAATACAATATATTGGATAATGGCAGCTGAAATTTTTTTCTATGAAAATTCCTGAAAACACACACAGGTTGTAAAACATAACATGGATAAACGAAAATAGCACTGTTTGCAGGTACGAAGAGCATACTAATAAAGAATACATCTTTGATTAAATAACAGCAAAGCACAGAAGTGCTAAACTGTCAGAACTCCAAACAGAGAATTGACTCTTCCGATGAGAGTTTCCTCTTTGATAATCTCCTAACAGGTTATGGAATTTTTCGTAAGGACAAATCCGATACTACAAAATATCAATATTGCTTCGTTCAATGGCAGTGGGTGGTCGGCTGTACAGAGAAGCATATCGAATCTTTTAAACCAATCTGACAATACAGTGCTTCTAAAACATAAATAGTGCCGAAAATCTTGCATTTTACAGAAATCTCATAATTTAATCACCAAATATGTCGTCAAAGTTGACATTCACCTAGCATCCAATTAGAATTCATTAACGATCGCTAGATTTTTCGGCATTGATACAAAAATTTCAGATAAGGAATTGTACGGATTCTTAATAATACAGAATTATAATGCCAAACTATCACTTTAATGTAATTTAAAGTTTTAAAGTATGATAATTCAATTCACGAAAAGAATATGGATAAAACAGTCAAGTAACTAATTAACACTCAATTTCATAAAATATCTGGTTATTAAATTCATTTTAGCCGACGTTTTGGCACAAGGGTAACGCGTCTTGGGTTCGAGCATGGTTGTTCTTTATCTTTTCTGTTGTTGTTACTTCTGGCACTTGCCATGTTGGCCAAGCCCCCCGCTGATACAGCAGCAGATTTAAACCGAAAGGAAAGTCTCTTGTTTTGGAAGTAGCGCTAATTAGGGCCAAGAGTTCGACTTAGCTACAAACTCACCACATTTGATTGCACAACTCCTTTTTACAAGGGCTCACATTCACACATCTCACAGATAGCACACAGAAGAACAACCATGGCCAACCCGGGTCTTGCAAAATACGAGGAAGGGGAATTATGTGATGGGAGTGTGCAAGGGAATGCGATGCTGTTCTGTACGGGATTTCTTTATGAAATGTGTTTTATACTTCAAAAGGCCCTGTGTGTTACTTAGTGATGCACGGGGATTTCTTAATATTAAAAAAATTGACTTTTGGAACATGGGAAGTACAATTCAAACATTATAGGAAATATGTAAAATATAGATTAATAAAGTAGGATGTATTAGAATATTCCAATGATTGAAGTTTACATAATTATTTCAATGCTGTGTTTTAGAATATAAACAGAATACGGACATAGAAATTGTCATTTTAGAGAAAAAATTATCTATAAAAAATAAGAAAAATCACGACTCAAAGAAGAAAAATGGTCTCATAATACAATAGCGTTCACATAAATTTTGAAATTTCGCAAGCAAAAGTCATCAATCTAATTTTTTTTATAGATTTCCGCAGAATTTCGTTCTTAATTGTACCCATTGCCTCTAAGAACTTAATAGTTTTCACTCGATAAAAGTTCACTCCACGAGCTAGTGCTCTCGATATTAAAGATAAAAACAAACAGTTCCTTAATCTCTAGTTATTACGTACTTTCTTAAATTTAAACTGCCAAACGTTTGAGACACAAATGAGTGAATAATTTAGAATGCTCGGCGAAGTAAATCACTTTCTCAGGCGCTAACTCAATTTGGAAAAAAAGAAACGTTATTCGCAAATGACTCGCATTTCGAGCATTAATCGGTTTAAGAAACATTAACTTTTACAGCCCTCTTTCTCCTGGGCTAATCGCTCGTGATCAAAGCCACTGAAAATATCGAAAACTGGGTTTCTTACTTCCGATGCGTTAGCCACTAATTTCCTTTGGCCACTGCAGAAAGAACTAAAATTATAACTTCTGTGATAGATGATACCATTCGTCTTCCTTCCATCTCGGTCAGTGGGAAGTAAAGTGACGTAAGAGCAATCGTCTCTTGACTGCAAAGGAATCGGGAGATATTGAAATACAAAATATTATAAATATCTATGACGGGTTTTCACTCGGCCTGTTATAAGAGGGCAAGTAGACAGTGCTTGGGTAGAAAGACTGACAAATACTGTTCAGTCCTTGGTAAGTAATTGTCCCGTTGAAACAACTATAAGCTACAGTATTGTATTTTTTCTTACTGTGCATGGGTTTGTAGAATTTGGCGATTTTTTTTGGCGTAAAAAAATGTAATACTTATTATCGATCAATTCCGATATATTTTTTTGCTTTTCTGAAAAAGGTTATGTTATTTTTCCTATTATCTACTATTTATTTTCTTTAGTTTTCCAAATTTAAGTATGTTAACTTTTTTATCATGTTAGAACACGGTGATATTTTTGGGAAATGAGGTTTGTGACGTCAACAAAAATCCGTAGAAGAAAATTAAAACAATCCGTAGGTGAAAAATTGAAATTTTATTATCTGCACAAGAATCTTTGAAAAAAATCAGCTTTTAATAACGCGTTGCCATTGAATTTACAAAAGCTCTGATTTTAAAAAAAAGTTAATAACTACAGCAAATGACACGTAGAAAAAATTTAGAGATAAAATGCAAAATATTTTAAATGATATGGTTCAAATATACCAATTGTTTATAATTCTAAGATATTTCTAAACTATTCTTAAGTTATTTATTTCTATTATTAATTATTTATAAACTGTTATTAAATTATTTCTAAACTATTATTTGATTCATTTCTTTTCAAATCTGAATAAAAACTAAGGATCATTGAAATGTGTATTTCATAGAGATAAAGTTCAAAAAATGGTGAAATGATGGAAGCAAAAACAAGACACATCTAGATGTTTTTATGCCATAAAATATTAAATATGACCTTACAATATATATCATTATTAGACTGGTATCTTGATGTTTATTTAGCTTTAGTTAGAATCTATAATAAATTTTAGCCTCTAAAAATTTACAAAATTCACTTTGACTCTAAAATATGTGAAAAGATATATTTGTGCATATATTTAATTATATATTTTTCTTCCAGGAAGCTGGAGATGATGCTGGCTATAAAGTGAGAAGAATCTTGGTAACGACGGAAATATTCTAATCCTATTCTGATTGATTAACGGCCTCATCACTCAGAACGGAACACGCCTTTTTTGATAAAGGGTCATTCATGGAATGTTCGAAATGGGGTTAATTCTGAGTTCTTGTATTAGCATCTTCGATAATCTGGTCGTTATAATTTTACTATAAATTTATTTGTCAAAGCATCTAAGAAAATAACGATTACAAAGTAGCTTTATTTAAAAAAGGACGAATAATTTTTAACTCCATAGATTTATATTACGAATATTAAATAATGTTTTTAAAAGTTTTCTGTCTTCCTTCAAAGATTGTGTTTTAAAACTGCTTTTAATCCCTTTATATCCGTCTGTTTTTAAAATCTAATTATAAAAATTTAACATCTGTTATAGTAACTAATCGATACTTTCTGAACGAGAATAATTTCCTTATAATTACTTGGTAAACAGAATTTTATTTTAAATTTGACTTTTGATTGTCATTTTTCATTTGGCTCTTAATTTGAAATTGTTTAACAAATTCGAAATATTCGAAGTAACCATGAAAATATGTCAATTAAAGTAACTATCATATATCATATACTATTAAACTCTCATATTAAAGTAACTATCATATATCATATACTATTAAACTCTCATATTAAAGTAACTTTCATATAAAGTTACATTAAGTTATAAAGTTACATTACTATTAAGCTATCATTTTAAAGTTACTATTATATCAAGATAGACAAAATGGAATATATCCAAGCATATTTCCTGAACCAAAATGCTAAAAAATATGTTGTATTTAGAGAGCGCTAATACTGCTACAATTAGAACACAAATGAAATGAAGCAAATCAGAAATAAAAATTAATTTTAAAGTTAAAGCCAAAAGAAAAATATATGACGACTTCGGCTGTGTTTTGATTTCATATTCTAACGATTGTAATTTTATATCTTAGCCCTTTCGCGACGGTTGCCGTATATATACGGCAGTCACTTGATGCATCACAGCGGCTGACGCCGTATATAAACGGCAGCCACTTTTTTGTCCACAGCGGCTGACGCCGTATATATACGGCAGCCACTTTTTGGTCCACAGAGGCTGACGCCGTATATATACGGCAGCCACTTTTTCGTCCACAGAGGCTGACGTCATCTAGATACGGCGGCGAAACGTGGCGAAGTATAGTCAGTCACTCTGTTGCGAAAAATAGCGAAGAGTGGCACAGGCGCGCCGTCGCGAAAGGGTTAAGGTTTTTGTGGTTTGGTTTGAGCAATTTTCTATAATTCTATTTAGATGTAAAAATACTTTTTTGAAATATCTTGCCTGGTATTATGGGATTTTAATCTTGGTATATATTTTGATGATCTAGTTTTAGGTTTTATGGTCTTTTGTTGTTTGGTTTAAACAATTTGCTATAAACCTATTTAGATTAAAATAAATTTGTTTTTTGTAAAATTGTATTTCTGTCATATTACTTTATCTCTAAAACCTCAATTTCCTGGTATATTCGGATCATGATGGATCCTTTTTTTTTTATGAAACTTTTACCCCTCACAGAAAAATCCCTGTTTCGAATCCCTGCCTGAGGTGAAACTTTAAAAAGTCTTAAGGCCAGATTCATCATTTATTTTTCTTGAGGCTTTTGCTTTAAACTTAATTTTTATTCCTAATTTGGATCTTTGGTTAAAGCTTATATTTAAAAGTTTTGAAGTGGGGCATATTCTTATAATAATTGTGCTTTAATATCCATATAATTATCAACAATAAATAAATATAACTATTCAAATACTACCAATGACTAATAAAGCGTTTGATTATAATTTTAAAAATATAAAGTTTTAATTCAAATAAGAAATAATCAATGTTTGCTTTAAATATCTTTAATACACTTGATGTGGAAAGAATTAGATAGTAATATTTGGGTTTTTCTTATACGCTTTTCATTTCTGAAATTTTATAAATACACAAATAGTTAAAAATAAAAGTGACTTTTTAAATCGAAATATTGGGAAAAAAAACGTTGTTTTTTAAAAATTCTAATTCTTATAAGAGATCAAAAATAAAAAGGAATGATTTAGTCCACTGATATATTCGAAATAACTATGAAAGTAGGCCAATTAATATCTTTTAAAATATTACCGCCATCCCTCCTGAAAAAGGAGGAACGAGGTTAGTATAAATAAACTGCCATAAAATTAACAAATATAACAATAAGAATAGCATGATACAAAAGCATAACAATAAGAATAGCATAATACAAAAACATAACAATAAGAATAGCATAATACACAAGCATAACAATAAGAATAG
>JAOUZG010002149.1:1023454-1044514 GCA_026289955.1 Argiope argentata | reverse complement strand
AAAAAAACTGTTTTAACATCAAATGTCATCCACTACAAGTTAAAAAAATTTACTTTATCTTGAATGGATGAATTAAAAGTATTCATCCATTATTATTAACGGATATATATATATATATATATATATATATATATATATATATATATATATATATATATATATATAGGGCGAAGAACTATTAATAGAAATTAAAAAAGAATTTTAAAAAGGTATTTTTAAACATTCTTTTTCCCCTTTGTTGCCATCATGACATTCATATTGTAGAGTTAAACTTAATTCAAAATATAACATAATCAAAGGATTTATAGTATTAATATAATTCGAAACATGTATTGCAAATCCACTATATAAATGATTTTGTGGACTTTCACAAGCATTTCAATTGCAATAAGAAATCTACTATAAAAACTCGACTAGTTGTGCCTATACATCATGTTTATCTTACAGCTTTCTCGAATACGTCAACCTGGGGCAAATTGCAGAAAAAAAAGATTTTTTTAACACAGGTACTGATTTCTCCTTGGACTATCCACGCCTGGCCTAAGGAATAGTAGATATTGTGTTAGAAAACTTTTCTTTCAGACTTCCCATACTAGGCAGCCTCCTTCTCATAACGACAGATATCTTTGAGTTTGGGGAAATTACATCATGGCTGAAAGTATCATCAAGGATTTTGTTTAATCCTCTCCTGGATTTTTCTAAAGAATTTTTGTCCATGCATTCTGGCAACAAAACTAGATTTTGAAAAAGATTATTAGACTGTTCGGATCACTCTCTATATCACATTGATTCGAAGAATTTGCATAATTTCCGGGTCGTCCGAGTCCAAAGAGCGCCAAACATTTATCTAGCTCACGGGTTCGGTGTATTCTTATTCCTTATTATGAAGGATTATTCATTACTTAAAGAATTAAAGAATTTGGGACTTAAAACTTTAAAATTTCACAAATATATATATTTTTCCTCATAGATTCATAATACCAAATCAGAGAACGGATAATAAATATTTCAGTAACCTCGAATTAAATTAATATTGGAAATTGATAATTTTAAAACAAAATTTCAGTATTCGACATTTTATTAGAGCAGTTAAAAATTATTTTCGTCAAAAAGATTATTTATACAATTCATTTACTTCAAAGTCTTCAAGTTTTTTAAATTTTTTTGGTAAAATTTGAAATAAATATACATATTTATAAAAAATATTCTTTAAATAAACAGATATTAGATGCAAACGTGAATGAAGTCATTTTCATATATACACAACAATCACGAAATCTGGAGAAAAGAAAAAAAGAATATAAATCGAAATCAAAGATATAAAGAAATATCGGAGTTAGAATATTGCCATGAAGACAGAATTAAAGACACGGAGAGTTAGAAACAATTGTGTTTATTAGCACCAAGCAACTCGATGGAGAACAGAACGGGTCAGAACTCGGCTTTTATACATCAGGAGAACATTCGAGAATCATCTCGCTCGAATGGTAAAGAATGTTCTAGAATCATCTAGATCATAGAGAAATAATAAGATCAAATTAAAATTAAAATTCCAGTCTTTGGATAAAAAGCGCTGGCCGGGAATCGAACCAGGGACCAAACGATTTGTAGTCCAATGTCCTGCCAATCGAGCCATGGCGAATCATAACTTCTTGCGGCAATATTTTTTAAATTAAATAAATGACTTTTTGTAAATTTGAATGCCGAAATTTTTTCATATGTTGTTTCATTTTTTTTTGTTTCGCTTTACAACGGAAATAGGGATACAGTAGCTTCTGAAGGAATGGACCCTGAGCAGCCAAGTGCAGAAGTCTGACTTCTAGTTCACACACGTCGCAAACCCTTTTTACGAGGTGGACTTCATTCATCCACAGATCGCAATTTAGATCTGGAATGGAGAAGCACCACCTTTGATCCAGTGGAATTACTCTCGAAATGGAGGACTTTATGACCACGACTTATTTATTTTGCGCCATCCACCACACACACGGGAAGTCTTCGGTGGTGGGATCGAACTCGCAGTCGAAGGGATGCGAATCCGAAGCCCTACCAACCAGGCTATCCCGGTCATTTTTTTTGCATATTTATTTCATAGATTCAATCAATCACTCATATAACTTATTTCAGCTTCCATAATAAACATCATATACAGTATATTTATACATTATATCATATACATTATATTTAACTGCATAAAATTAGGGAATGTTTTAATTTATCCCTTAACAAAAAGATAATATACTGTTGATATAATCGAACTACAAAAGTAATGCAACTAAAAATGAATAACAAATCTAATAAAATAACTCTTTTGAAAAAGAAAAGATAAAACATCACATATACTTATTCATATTATATAATTACCATCAATAAACGATTAAAAATGAATATAGGTTTTTCAAAAAGAACTTGTGAATCATTGTTTTTAATTTAAATTTAATGATAATAAATCTTAGAAACTTTCTGATTCGTTATTGAAAATAAATCGATTGTTTGGTGAGATTTCCTTCTTTTATTTTCATATTATTTGGACACAGTTTCCAGAATCTTTATTAAACGCATAAAATTCTTCATAAAAAAAGTTAAGCTAACACGAAATCCAGGAAAACGAGTTTCAAAAATAAATTTTCTATAAAAACAGAAAAAAACTTAAAAACAATGGTTTTATATAAAATATTTATAAATTGTTTTTTATGACACTGAAAATGTCGAAAAGTAATATTTTTTATCAAAATATACAAACTGAAATACTCTTTTCACTTTCCTCCCAATATTCAGACTCGCATATTTGCTGACTTGTGCCACTTCACTTGTGACCCAGAGTAGCTTAGTGATGTGAACTGCCGTCAAAGTTAACCCCTGCATATAAAACTCGCTTAAGTACAGATAAGCAGCTCGAAAAAGATGAATTCAAAATCCGTGACTTGATTTATGGGATTTTTCTCAGTCCATAAAATTTTTGCATTTCCCGTGCCAGTTGGAGCGAACTGAATTAACTTTAGAACCAAACTACCATAAAAGAGAAGTTTCCGTCCGCTTTGCTTTTGTTTTTCTGACTTTAATGTGGGACTTTCTTTTTACTCCTGGAACGGATTGCATATTTCAAGAAAAGATCTGTGAAAAGTGAATATGAATATTCATATAATAACGCAAGGAGCTGCTTTGGTGAATGGGAATGTATTTCATTAAGACGCAAGAATGATTAAAATGTTTTGTTTTGTTCCTTTTGGTGGGATTTTTAAGATTTTAACTAATGTTTTGTATTTGGCAAATGGTTTCCTGAAATAAAGGAAACGAACGTTATAGTGTTTAAGGTTTCAAATTACAATGGTAGAAAAGAAAATATAAAACAAAATATTTTTTATGCTTCAAAAACAAATAATTCATTATTTTCTTACATTTTTGGAAATTAAATGTTGGACATATTAGCACTTTTTTTGCTTATTTAATAATACAAAAAATTACTGCTTATGCTTTTGAGTTTTTCATTGCCTGTTGGTTGCAGGACGCAAAATCTAAAACTTATACCCCCAGGTTTTAAAAATATAAAAGTTTAAGGCTTTAAACTTAATTAACTCAATAGACTGAAAAACATGCTTCCCTCTGCTGAAATAACTTCTTTTAATATCAAATATATGTGACATAGTTTAAAATCCACCCTTTTTTATTAATCTAATAAATTTTTAGATTGCAAATAAAAATCAAAACTTATTTCATGCATTTTAGTTACTTTTTTGTTGAAATCTGAATAAATATTATGTATCTATTGGGTTGTTCGGAAAGTAATTTCGTTTCCTCCCGACAGAGGATTTAATTGTATTTTTTTATCCTAACTTCACACTTAAGCCACATAATCGTCATATGTTTTGAGAGCTGATATTGCAAGGATTGTGTGTGAAAAAGTTCAATTGATTTTACGCAGTAGTTTTTGGTAGTTGCTCTCTTAAATATGGAGACCAATAAGCAGCATTTTCGTCATATTTTACTTTTTTACTATAGAAAAGGTAAAAATGCTGCTCAAGCCGGAAAGAAATTAACCGATGCATATGGAGAAGATGTGTTGACAATACGCCAATGCCAGAACTGGTTTGCAAAATTCCGATCCGACAATTTTGATGTCGAAGATGCACCACGTTCTGGAAGGCCGGTTGAAACTGATAAAGGCATTAGTTGATGCAAACCGACGAATAACAACACGTGAGGTCGGTAAGAGGTTCAATTTATCGAATTCGACTGTTTATGACCGCCTGAAAAGCCTGGGTGTAACCTCGGAGCTCGATATATGGGTTTCCCATGTCCTCATGGAGAGAAATTTGTATCTTCGCGTTGACGTCTGTGATTCACTCCTCAAACGTCACGAAAATTATCCATTTTTCAAGCGCATCATTACTGGGGACGAAACATGGGTTGTATTTAAGAATGTCAAACGCAAAAGATCATGGAGCAGAAAAGATGAACCGGCTCAAAACATTTCGAAAGCCAATATCAATTTAAAAAAGGTGATGCTCTCTGTTTGGTGGGATTTTAAAGGAGGTTTTTTTGAGCTTTTACCGATTAATACAACAATTAATTCAGAAGTCTACTGTCATCATCTGTACAAGCTGAATGAGAGAATTAATCAGCAGAAAAGGTGTAGTGTTCCACCAAGATAATGCGAAACATTATACAAGTTTGGTCACTCGCCAAAAGCTTTTACAGCTTGAATGGGATTCACTGCCCCATCCTCCATATTCTCCAGATCTGGCCCCTTTGGATTATAATTTGTTCCGGTCACTGCAAATTTTTTTGGACAGTAAAACCTTTACCTCAAATGAAAACATCGAAAATCACCTGGATCAGTTTTTTGCTAGTAAAGACCAAATATTTTATGAGCGTGGAATCATGCTACTACCAGAAAGAAGGAAAAGGTGTTAGATAAGAATGGCCAATATATAATTTAATAAAATATTTATTTATTATACGAAGATCGTCTTTCGTTTTCTCCAAAAAAATTACTTTCCGAACAATCCAATAAATTGTATTTATTCAATTATTCAATTTGTTTGTTCTAACATCGGTTTGTTTATTTAAAAAATGCAAAAAATTATTGCTTATGCCATTGAATTCTTCAACATATGAAGTTGCAGGACTCAAAAGTTACAATTTATTTTGTCAGGATGTAAAATAATATTGAAAGAACTATACTTAATTGACTAAATAGAATGAAAAACACTTTCCTCTGTGCTAAAATAATTTCTATTAATATCAAGCTAAATGCTGATATTTGTGTATTAAAGCCTATGATTTGTTTTTAAAGAAGCTAATAAAATTTTTGAACTTTCTAAATTAAGATTAACACTTACCTCATGATTTCCAGTTTATTTTATGTTGAGATTGTATAAATATTAATTATATTAATTTATGATTTGTATAACTGATATCAGATAAGAATTTGAAAAATTAATAACATTTAGGAAGATGAAATATCAAGTTACCTATTTTATATAAGACACCACTGGCAAGAAAAGGATAATAATATTCTTTATATAGAAGAAAAATATAATGTCTTTTAGCATAGCTGGCAACAGATGAAAAAAGAACAGTTTTTATACAAATAAAATGTCAATTTTATTTGTTTTTTCTGATATCTGGCCACCTAATTTTTAGCCCTTTTTTTATGCTGAAAACTGAAAAAATAATATTTATCCAATCATAATATTTATTTATAATTTGCATAACTGATGTCGAATGAAAATTTGGAAAATGAATAACATTTAGGGAGATGAATAATTAAGTTACTTACGTTATATAAGAAAAATAATGCTTTTGTAGGAAAACTAAAAGAGCATTCTTTATATAGCAAAAATAGGAGCTTTTTGGCAGAGTTGACAGTAAATGAGAATAAAAGAAACTAATTTTTAGATAAATAAAAATTGTTCTGTTTCAATAATATGTAACAATCAAACTTCAATATAATAATCAATTTTATTTGGTTCAACTGTACCAGATTCTGATTAAAAAAACAGCATTTATATTTTCCAAATATCATTTTATATATGGATTCACTGATACTAAATATTAAAGTCTAAAACCGTTTTTTTAGTTATAGACAATATATAAGTTTATGTTTGAAACAAATAGAACCACCTATAAAGAGACTGCAATCAACGATAAAAAATGTTTGGTTTATAATTTCTAGAAATATGATGAGCAACGTTTAATATTATCGTAAATAAATGGGGAAAAGCAGGCAGTCCTTAAACCATCATTGCAAAAGGAAAGAGCAGCGATTTCCCATTTTTTTTACAAGATTACAAGAAATCATTTATATTCTTTTTGATCCACCCATAGTGCAGTCAGTCATCATTATCTCATTAAAGTGAAATATTACCATCATAAATATATTTTCACAGATATGTAAAACGATTGCAAAAAGGATTAGATAGATGTTAAGAAAATTTAAATTCAATGTTCTAAAAAAATTAAATTAAATGTTCTATTAATTTGCAGCATGGATAATTGAACAATAACAAGATGCAAAAAAGCATTGGAGCAGGAAACATCACATCTAATTTTACTTGCGGACTAATGGCAATCTTGGAGGCCCTTCAGACGTATATTTCTTTGAGTGATGGAGACAAAACTAGTGGGCTCGTCATTTTATGCGACTCCAGGGCGGCCCTAGAAGCAGTGGGAAAGGGTGAATCCAGGTTCATACAGGATATTCATCACTACTTACAGGGGATTTCCCACATAGGAAAAAGTTGTACTCTCCAGTGGATGCCTGCACACATAGGCATAGAGGGGAATGAGGAGGCCGATGGGCTGGTGAGAGACCTAAACTCGAACATTACAGCACCGTAACTTAGAGAGATGCCAATGCTTTTGCGAGATCCAAACTGAGGGGAAAACTCATCAAACAGGAACATCAATTATGTGTCATTAATGCAAACAGTATTATTACCAAAACTATCTCAAGGCTTAGAACCCAACACTTCTGTGGAATGACCATTAATAAAGACGGCACCCGAACCTAGAATGTGAGAAGGAACTTACCCCAGAGGTGGAACTTACCCCGAAACACATCTTTTATTGCCCGACCATCCTAAGAAGCTTACAGGCCATTGGTGAATTTCTCTTTCAGGGAGACTTCTACAATGACAAGATTGTGAGCATTGCCAAGGAAGTGATTCTGGCACATGGAGTAATTTGACTTGGCTTCATATGGACACGACACCAAACAACCTTGGATAATACCTGTTGTTGTTTCCTTGCTGATTGCGTCAGCGATTTCAAGCCGAGGGTGCGTCTCTTGTTTTTAAATAACGCCAACATGAATTATGTGTCATTAATCCATAGGGGATTATTACCAAAACTGTCTCAAGACTTAGAACCCAACACTTCTGTTGAATGACCATTAATAAAGACGGCACCAGAACCTAGAATGTAGGAACAGCCCAGAGGAGGAACTTACCCCGAAACACATCTCTTCTTGTCCGGCCATCATAATAAGCTTACAGGCCATTGATGAATTTCCCTTTCGGGGAGACCTCTACAATGACAGGATTGTAAACATTGCCAAGGAAGTGATTCTGGCACATGGAGTGATTTGACTTGGTTTCAAATGGACACGACAACAACCAACCATGGATAATACCTGTTGCTGTTTCCTTGCTGATTGCGTCAGCGATTTCAAGCCGAGGGCGCGCCTCTGGTTTTTAAATAGCGCCAACTAGAGGAAAGAGTACGTCTCAGCTACTGCTTCACATTCGCTCGCACAATCCTTTTATATAAGGAAGGACATTCACACAGATAGAACAGATCAAGAACGACAGTGCCCGAATCGGGACTCAAACTCAGGACCCGCAGATCTCAAGAAAAACTCGCTACCCCTGTTCCAGGACTTCGACATGGGTAAATATAATTACAGGTAAAAAAGAGTGTTTGCAAAATGAGAGTTAAAAACCATGTTGAGACGATCAAAAACTCACAAGTAATCCAAAACTACATTTATCAGACAATGATGGTAATAAAAAAATCCAATTAATGATATCATTCCAACTTTAATACATACATTGTGGTTTCAATAGAGAAAATAAGGAGCGGATGCAACTGCACTAGATTTCATGCAAATTTTGTTACCACAGCATTGAAAACAGGCAATGTAAAAATAATTTTTTCACTGTTATTTTTTATAAGACAATTTCAACAGTTGCTTATATGAAGTTCATCCAATCAAAGAAATCAATTTTCTTAATGCGCAAGTTGATTAACCTAAAAAGATGAAATTTGAAGTTACATAACTCTTTTAGTTTTGGCCGAAGAAAATTTGATTTTTTTTTTCAGTTTAAATGACAAATATATAATCGACATTACTTCCCCAAGAATGATTAATATCGCCAGGGACCTTGACAAAAATTAGATAGATCTAAATAGATTTAATAATTTCTTTAAATATATCATTCATTGACAGAAATAAAATAGTTTTTATATGATTCTGATATAATTACTTATGTTGTTAAAATATTTTTTTCAATAAAAAAGGCATAATTTATTCCATTGATTTGGATATTGTCCCTTGTATTTGAGTCAATTCCAAGGGACATTTTAATATCATATTTTTTATAATCTGAAATATAATTCATAAACTAAAGAGAAGGAAAAAAAATCCACTGAGAAATCTGAATTCATCATATTAATAGTTAAAAATTTAAAATATATATATATGTATTTTTAGAATATAATAGATTTTTTCATTGCTGTTTTGAATACTTATTATTCCTGTGTATTGTATTTTAATTTAATTCTACATGTTTTGTTTTGAAAGTCACAAACTAAGCAAAATTCAATGTTTTTTTTTTTTGTATTTTATAGTTACAAGACTTATAAAAAAAGAAAAGTAACCCATTATTTTGAAATAAAATCATTATTTATTTGTTTTGTTACTTATTTAAAGTCGTCGTTGAATCTTTTAACTAATTTTGCTTTTATTCCTTTAGTAGTTAATTTATCTAATTAATTCATTAAAAACTTAATAAATTTTGCTATATATTCTCTCAGGATATCTTTTGTCTAAGTGAGTTCTATTTATTAAATATAAATTATACAGAGTGTAATAAATAGCGTAACTTAGGATTCCAAATGTTTATAAGAGTACAAAATTATATTACATTTGGAATAAATGGATTCTACAAATATGGAAATACGAATCTATTTCTCACAAGTTATGAAATATCTAGCTTATAAATAATTCATAAATTCACTCCATTTTATATTACAGAATCAACCTTATACGTTAGTTTAAATATTTTGAAGGCTCAACGGTAAATAAAATTTATGGATTAGTGTAATATAATAATTTATTGCTTGAAATTGGTTAAATATTTATTGTATTAATGAAACTTTTGTTAACATATCCTTTTTTAAAATCACTTGAAAATTATACAATAAGAAAATTGTAAATGGGGAAACTTTTTCCGTAGTATGATTGGTTCTAAAAATGATATTTTTTTATTTACTCTTATATTATTCAGTGATATATATTTGAAATGCTGACATCTTTGCAATTTTAATATTATAGTTTCAAAAACTGATTAATATTAAATATTTTATTTTTAGTTTTTGAATTGAAGGACAGAATTTTCATTTCTGAATTCCAAATTATCGATTAACTTTCCAATTAAATAATTTTAATTTTAAATTCAATGCTTTAAAAATATTTTTCATCATTTTTCAATTTTATTTATTTGAATACTAGCCGCCTTTAACGATCACTTGATGTAATCGGGTAATTAGTATTGATCAATTAAATCTCATGTGTATAAATGCCTAGCAGAACCCCAACAAAATATTTTTTCTACCAAATTGTGATATATTAAGGGATTTGTTTAAAAGCTTATAAACTTATGCTGTTAATTGGATATATGAATATTCCATTTGTAGTGGAGCATTGTTGTATAGTTAAAATTTATTTATTTATTTCATTCGTCTTTTAACTGTATTAATCTTTTATCTGGGATGATTACTTAGTATATCGTATGTACACTAAACAGATAATCAAAATTTTTCTGTCTTTGAAAAACGTTTGAGCTAATAAAATTGAAACGGGTTTGGATTTCATTGAAATGATGAAATGATTTGTTGAAAAACTTGCCGAAAATTCTTTAAAAGTATTAAAAGCCCCATAAGTATCTCAAAATGATAAAGGTTTCTTTGAATACTTTTTGCACTTGCATAAAATTGTAGATTATTTTTCTTTGATTTTCATTTAATTGATTTGGTTTGTATTTCATTAAAGTGATGAAATGATTTGTTGAAAAACTTTCTAAAATGCTTTGAAAGCATTATGAAAATTAAAAAAAAATAAACTTCATGAGGATTTAATTAAAATCAACATAAATCCCTAAATGTTAAAGATATCCTTGAATACTTTTTGCACTCGAATAAAATTGCAAATTATATTAGTTAGGGAAATGAAGAGAAATTATTTTTTAACCACTTGATTATTTTCGAGTTTACTTACAGCTTTTTAAGGTATAAATGAATATATTTATAAAATTAAAACCATCTTTTATTATAAACAACAGTTATTTGCTTTATCAATAAAATTTTTTAATGATATTCTTTTTCATTCTTATATTTTTACTTTTTGAATTTTACAATCTTATTTTTTCAGTCATACAAAAACGATTTTGTTCAAGAATTTCTGAGGTTATCACAGAAGAACAATAAAATTCTGTTTTATTTTTAATTGTTTAAAAATTAACTAACACCTTTTCAAATCTGTGCACCTATAAAGCACGTATAAAAAGAAACACAGACATTCGAGTGCATAAACGCAGAGAAAGAAACAAAAACTTTAACTTTTATTATTAAACAATTATTTAAAAATAAAAAAAAGATTAAAATAAATTCACCTTTCTGGATAATTTAACAATAAGAACACTTTATAGATTTTATAAACTCGTTGATAATAAGCATATCGATTTCAGAATTTCTAATATTGATTTTTGCTTATGGAATAGGAACGAAAATGCTTACAATATTTTAAAGGTTACAATTTTTGAGAAAACATTTTCAGAACTACTTCAGCTCGAATTTATGTTTTTTAGAACTGAAAAGTTTATGTTCATTTTATTGAGGCTCAAATAAGATTATTAAATGTGGACACTATAATTGGTCCTTGAAACAATCAGAATTACATGTGTCATTTTAAAAATATTAAAGTGCGTGATTGATTCTTGAAATGTTGCTAAACTTGAAAATATTGGAAGTATTTTAAATATTATAATTCTTTAAAATGAAGACTTCATAATTTTTTTCCTATTTGGATTTATGTTTTCTATTGAAATAATTGCATTATTCTTAATTAATAATATGAATAATTTCTATTCGTCCGTATAATAATGATACGAAACTCGGTGCGAAATATTTATCATGACGCTATAAATGTTCTGTGAAACATTTCAAATTAAATTATCTATTTTTAAAATTTAAATTTTGTAATTCTAAGATTTTTTTACATTTTTTTGAATGCATTTTTTCGAAAAAGCAATTTTTTTATCTGCAAAATCAGGTATCGACTTGTAATGTAGCTTAATCAGAAAAAGAATTTAAATACAAATGATTTAATAAGAAACAAAATAAACTATTATTAAATTAATCTTTTATTTATTATATTTATGTCTGAAGCTTATTAGCAATACCTATCACTACTTTATTAAAACGTTAAATTCCCATTGCATCAAATTTCTTAATTGTAAATATTAAATTTCCGAAAGATTATTTCTTTAGTGCATTTGAATTAAAATTAAATTTTTGACAATAATTCATGGCAATAGAAATTCCACAATTTCCGAGGGATATAATAAGCGTTGAGATATAATTGTATTAGTAATTTTTCCGATTTATGTTAATACGTTTCCCTGGTAATACCATTTTCGCAGCATTTCGATATTGCTGTTTTGTAATCGGCTTAAAATGCTGCGTTAATACGAGCTAATGGTTGCATTTTAGTAATTTGTTCCATCTAATATTTGTGAGTTTGAAGCAATGAATTAATTTTCAAGATCGGAAACGAAATATTTTATTATAAGAATAGGATTTTTTATTCGAACGATATTTACTATTGAATAATTTATAGTTTAAATAAATGTATGAAAAATTTCATGTAAAAGTAGATTGATACAAGTAGCATTAAAGTAGATTGATTGTAAAATACTTTTGTGTATGTATTAAAGTAGTTTGTCACTCTTTAATACATAGAATAAAAAGGAAAAAAGGAAATTAATCTCCTAGACTATACTTTTCTCAATTCCTACTATTAGTTCACACTCTTCCTCGTATCCTTTTCCCTATATATCTCGTTAAAATTTTCAATTGTTAATAAAATACTTTTTATTCATCCAGTTCAAATACATTTTTTAAACATTGTAGTGGATGATACTTACTGTTAATACAGTTTTTTCAAATATTTATTCTTTAATTAAATTTAATTAATTTTTAATTCTTTAAATACAATTTTAGTAGTTGGTGATGAAAATTGAAATGCAAGAATTTCAATATTTTTAACGTGGAAGGGAAGAATGCGAATTCAATTCTTGGGAACAATAATTTTTTTGATAAATTTTTAATATTAATTGAAATTATTTAATAAAAAGTAACTAAAATAAATCTTTTCTTTGTTAATCTAAAAAGGAATTGATTTTTATTTTTTAAAAAAAATATATTATTTATTTTAGGTATAAAGTTATAAATTGTAGAACAGTTTTGATATTTTAGGAGCATTACTTTTACTTGTTAAATAGTTGGAGTTAGGTAATCTCTATTTAAATATTAAAGTACTGTATTTCTTGAAGTTTTTGGACTTGAAAACGCAAAATATCGAAAAAAGAACTTTGCTTCTATTAAGGACTTCTGCTTCTGTCATTCAGAAAGTATGACTTGCTCAAAATATCAGTAAAATCTTGGCAAAAATGTCAGAGTTTAAGATTATATAAAGAAAACAATTGTATAGAATGGAAACAAAATACTTTTCAATATGTATACCAGCACAGAAAAAATTTATAATTCTAAATATGCAATCCTTTAATTCTGCCCCATATATTCAAGGAATGCTCGATTTCACACTATTTATTCAC
Organism: Argiope argentata; assembly: GCA_026289955.1. NCBI lineage: Eukaryota > Metazoa > Arthropoda > Arachnida > Araneae > Araneidae > Argiope > Argiope argentata. Next base: position 1,031,396 of record JAOUZG010002149.1, on the reverse strand, counting down.
AAATGCTTGAAAAATAGATTAAATAGCAGCTATGATTCGTTTCTATAAATCCTTCCAAATTCTACAAGGCATTTGATACATACAATCCCTCTCCAATTCCACATAATTAAAATCTAAAGATTTTAACTTTGAAAACTGTATGACAAAGCTTTAATGAAATTTTTTCGTTCAAACACGATTAGGTCGTGCACAACGCCATCTGTAGCATCCTGATATAAAATTATGTTGTGAGTTAAAACTTAAAACATTATATATTTCATTTAATAAAATATAGCATCGAAGAAAACCCATTAATATTTCTCGACTTAATTTTGTAATACATTCACGAATTCTTGGATATCTTGCGTTTTAGGGAAATTGTTAAAACATGTTGAAATAAAAGGGAGATTCACCAGCTTTTAACAGTTAATGTGATATAAAATAAGTTTTTATTCATTGGAAAAACTGTCGTAAGGGTTTCATATTAGCAAGTAGCAATCAAAATATTTAAATACATAAAATATATGCAAACATTAAAGTATTAAGGATAATATATCAGCTATAATATAAGAAATTATGTTGAGAACGGTGGCCTTTAGATGTGCACATATATTCATGCATACAAATTTACTTTATAAGGATTTAAATTGATTTTTCTATATTCAGAGATCCAAGAAAATCTGAAATAAAAATAAAAATAACAGTATGAAACCCAAAAATAAAAACAAACACATATCTGCCTAATTTAAAATAAAACTGGACACGATATATTTCATTAAAATGTGATTGAGATAGTCGTACATTATGATATAACAGAAAAAGTATCGAAAGACACACCGGCGTTTGGGTTTGTATTATCTCTTCAAGTTCTCTCTCTCTCTCTCTCTCTCTCTCTCTCTCACACACACACACACACACACAGAGAGAGAGAGAGAGAGAGACAGACAGACAGACAGACCGACCGACAGACAGATAGATAGATAGATAGATAGATAGATAGATAGATAGATAGATAGATAGATACATGCGCGCACACACACACATATGATAGAATAACGTATTTTCATTGTTGAACAATAATTCAAAAATAATGAAAGCCAAATCAGCATAGTTCAAAAAACTGAGAGTTGGCCTCCTAGATCTTGTGTTTTAGCTCCAATGAATTTCTTTTTATTTAAAATCAAAGTTTTATTACAATAAGGTCACAAGCACGCGTGCATTGTAGGAGGAAATTCCAAGCCGCATAAAGAGAATTCGATCACTTTTACACAAAATGATCATGGAAAATTTCGACAAAATGACACGTATGTGCCATAGAAGCCATTTGCTCTATGTGTAATACCATACATTACCCTATTTTGTGTATTTTACAATTCAATGAAAATATAACAATTTAAAGAAAATAAACTGTGCTTTTTATTTTTATTTAATTCAAAATTTTGCTTTAACATCTCGTTATGTCTTGTAACACTATTTTTACTAACCGTAAGCTATCATCTGTCAAATGGTTTTTAAATTATATTATCTTCATTTTACTTCTCGAACGGTGAAAAATTAAAATCTTGCGTTACTTTTGAGACACTTTTGGCGTTACATATATGAACGAGATTTAATTTTATTTTTGTATATTTTAAATTTAAAAAAAATTTTATTAAACGCAAATTTATCATTTTTTAATAAAATCTTTGACAAAAAGAAAAAATGTATATTTAAACTGGCTACTTTGAAAAAGACTGGCAAACAAGTTCCTCCTATGCCCTTTCGGAAGGAAGTGACCAGTAAAAAGAGCTTTTTCCACATCATTCTTCCACCACTTTTGGTATATTCATGTATTGATTTTGCCATCACAAAGCCATTATGTAGAAGCAAGCAGGTCTACAAATTGATTTAAAATCACGGTGAGAGCTAAAATCTGCCGTACTTAAAATCCCTTCCGAAATAAGCGCTGTCCATTTTGAAAAACATCTCCGCCGATAGAGGGCATCGATCTTGCGAGCTCCATGAATTAAATCTCTTTCCCCGATCGACCATGTGTTATTTTAACTTCTTTTTTATTCCTCTTGTGATTGATTAGAACATTATTTACTTTTGATTAGGGTTCTAGTAATTAGCAAACATTTTAACAAATTTTAAACAATAGTTTTAGCACCAATCTTTATCATTACAGAAATTGGATTAGTTAAGATTTGTGTCATATTTAACTTAAACTAATAATAATAACTCAGCTTTAAAGGATTAATTCTTTAATTGGTAAATAATGAAATGCTCTAACACAAGTTCTTAGGACCACATACTAAATATAAAGAAAAGTTCTTAATTATAATAGTTCGAGTTCTTAGATATTTTAATTTAATAAATTCTTAGAAATTTATTTTAACTATTTTCGTGAAATATATGTACAAAGACACGCTTATATTACTTATATAAAGCTTCAATAATAACAAAACTTAATAGTAAGCTTATTATAAAGCTTAATAATAACATTTTTCAAATTGTAAATTTCCGGAGAAATTAATCAGCGAAAACTCGTAGCTTATGAAAATCTATGCGAAATAAAAGGCTAGATAAAGGTTAAATAGTATTATTTTTATTTCAAATAATCATATATAGTTTTTACGATTTATATTATTCGTTTAAAAAGAATTGATGATTTTGAAATCACAGCCAAGCAGATAACTACATTTTTGATTTAAAAAACTTGTTTATAATCTAAGTTATAACTTGTTATATTACATTTATTAAAAGGAAAGAAAAATTAGTGAATTTAAAATAAAAACCAAGCAGATGATTACATTCTTGTTTAAAAACTTTCTATAAGCTAATTGCATTATTCGATTTAAAAGAACGAAGAATTTCCTGTGAAGACAAAGAATGCTATAGGCAGAATTTCCAGCAACATTGTTCTTACAGATGTCAAAAAATATATTATCGCTTCATCTTTTATTACGAAAGAAAATAAACTCAATATTTCCAAAATTAAAATTCCAATATTTTCGTATATCAACGAAAAATAATTCCTTTACTACAGCGGGGCTCATGCATATAAAAGAAATTTAGTTATATTAAAGTATATAAACAAATATTTGACATAAAAATAATTGTGAATTTAGAATGAAAGGAAAAAAATAATTATATTCTTGATTTTTTAAAAATATATATAATTCAATTATATTATTTGATTAAAAAGAAAGGAAAATTTTGAATTTAAAATCAAAGCAGATGATTACATTCCTGATTAAAATTTTTTTCTATATTATATATTATTCGATTAGAAAGAAAGATAAATTAGTAATTTTCAAATCAAAGCCGAGCAGATGATTACATTCTTGATTTAATTTTTTTCTATAATATAATTAAATTATTCGATTAAAAAGTAAGAAGAATTTGGGAATTTTAAATCCAAGTCGATTATTCGATTAGAAAGAAAGATGAATTAGTGAATTTTAAATCAAAGCCGAGCAGATGATTACATTCTTGATTTTAAATTTTTTCTATATTACATATTATTCGATTAGAAAGAAAGATGAATTAGTGAATTTTAAATCAAAGCCGTGCAGATGACTACATTCTTGATTTAAAATTTTTCTATAATATAATTATATTATTCTATTAAAAATATTAAGAATTTGAAAAATTTAAAATCAAAACCGAGCAGATGATTTCATTCTTGATTTAAAAAAAATTATGATATAATTACATTATTCGATTTAAAATGAAAGAATTTCTTATGAAGCAAGCGAATGCCGTTGACAGAATTCAATCAACAATGTTCCTACAGATGCCTAAAAATATATTTTCGCTTTATCAAGTATTAGGAAAGAAAAGACATTAAACTATTTCGTAAAAATAAAATGCCATTATTATCATACCAACGTGAAATAATGCATTTTTCTGCATCAGCCTTTTTCAATCGTTACAGCAGCCAGCCGAAATCGAAAAGAAAAGAAAAGCAAGGTAATGTATTACAAAGTAGGAAAAAGCGATTTTTGGAAAAGAGCGTGAACACGATCGATGATGATTTTCCGCTGCATTTTCTCTTCTCTTTGTGGCATTGTTTTAGTAAATAACCGTTTATTCTCCCCATTTACCAAATCAACCGGAAAGACTTGCGCAGGGCAACGGGCCGGAAAAAAATTCGACAAAGGGGGACACCTCCTCAAATGATTATGGCGCACTGTATACACTTTCTTTAGTTTCTTTAATTTTTTCCTTTGCTGTAAGACCTCATTTTCTTCCGGGAGGACGGAGAATGGACCCCTTTGCTGAGAAAAAAGGATTTTCCGAATAAAAAAAAAAAGAAGTCTGTGGTTCTGCTTTGAAACGTTAAGCATTTATCTTTTGGAAATCCAAGTAGATTAGCAGAATTAAAAAAAAGACTATATGCCATAGGTCACTTTATTAAGATAAAGATATTTTTGTTTTATGATCTCTAATCACTGACAATTTAACAAACAAAACTAATTTTAAAAAAATTTCATCTGTACATTTTTTGAAAAGTTTAAAAAACTTAGCTTTAATTTATTACTAAGCCGATTTAATTTTATAAAAAAATTTAAGCAAGACTTCGTTTAATTTAAAAGTTATTATTTTCAGCTTTTCTATGATTTAAAAGATTTGTTTAACAAAACAGAGTTGAAACTGCATTTTTTCAAATTGAAATTGTAGCAGTAAATTTAAAATCAAAACTAAATACATTTTCTAATTAAATGTGAACTAAGATGTATTTTTTTGTCTTAATTCTAAATCAAACCTCATGTTTTATTTAACGTTCACATTTTACATTTTTTTAATTTACATTTTTTCCCGAATTTAATTTTTCTAAATCAAAACAATCATTTTATTAACTTCTAATGCAAACCTCATATTTTATTCTATTGCTACGGGTGTTGTTCCCGTATTCGTTTTTTTTAACTGAAAGGGGGGTGCAGTAGCTTCTGGGGGTATATACCCCTGAGCACCCGAAGTTAGAGACCCGATTTCTAGTTCATATTCGTCACCGACTCTTTTTACGGGGTGGACTTCATTCATGCATTTCATTCTCATTCATTCACAGATCGTAATTTAGATCTGGTACAGAGAACGATCTCCTCTGACCCAGTATCTCCAGTAGTGGACTCTCGACATGGAGAACTGTGACCACAAAAGACTTTACGAGCGTCAGAATACCAGGGTTAACTTCAATTTAATGATATTTTATCTAGATATTAAACAATATTTTGTAAATATTATTCAATATAGAGTGATTAAAAGGATGTAATTTATCTAAATTAAGTTCATTAAGAATTATTTTATTTTAAAACAGTGTTTTGATTTCCAGTTCTGATTGCGATTGGAAAGATAATAATTAAATTCTTGGTACAACTGATTTCCTAATTTAACGATATTTCTTGAAAATTAAATACAGTATTTTGTATTTAATACAGTATACTAACACGATAAAGAATTTGAGTGTGATTATTAATAAGGTCGTTTAACTTATATATTCTGTGATCAGTTTTCTGATATTCAAACACAATTTATTAGAAAATCCTAGTTATAATTAAATAGTTTCCTTTTGTATCTATATTTTCTTTTTTAGCTACAATATTAGAAAAAAAGGGCAAGCTATTTTAGAATAAAAGGTGGAGATTGTGTATTTGTGAACCCCGCCCCTCCTTTTTCTTTGTTTTGCCAAGTATAAAATAATTTAAAAAATAACTATGTGTATTTACAAAAACAAAAGCTTTCATTCTGAAATTTTAAATAAAGAAAGCCATCATAACTGGCAATTGAAAATTAGACGCATTTTCATGACCAGTTGAAAACAAAACTTTGACATAGATGTACAGCTGTAGTCACAAGTTCATATACTTGATTCATCATATACTAGACTTATTTAAGTCACTGCATTTTTGAGATAGCGTTAATATACATGAGAATGCACAGATCAATGGAATCCATCAATATCTTAATGGATTTTAGTTAAACTTTTCCGTTTTTTTACTCTGTAGACTTTAGAATTATTTGCATAATTTTATTCATTTATCTCTTCTTGCTTTGTAATTACCATTTTTGATTATACTCGAATTTAGTTTAGTTATATTAATGCCCTGTTTAAAGCAACTCTAGAGTTATTTTGATAAGGACCTCGTAATTTTGAGCCGGGGTCATATGACGAGGATGACACCTGAGCTGGCACCTCCCCTTTCCCTACCACACTTTACCATCGGAAGAACGTTTGACCTAAACAGTTTAACACTAGGTTTACGGGACGCGTCATTTTGATGCATTTCGAATTTTATAAGGAAAACTACAAAACTTGTTCATTTTTATTTTATCTCTTGTAATGACTTTTATCCATTGATCGAGGTAAATATATATTGAAATCTATTTTCTCCAAAAGCGTTGAAATATTGAAAATACCTTTAGGCTTTACCTATCTTTACGAATATGTGTCAATTTGACGCAATTGTAATTAAGACAAAATTTTGAGTATACATGCAAATATCACATCAATAACAAATAGGAATGTGCCGACAATACTTCTATCCGTTATCCGATATCGTTATCTCAAACGAAACAAGCGATAAATAACTGTTGCCAATAAGCAATAATAGAAAGAACAGACGCATAATGTCAGCTGATGTCAGAGTGGGAAGAGATTTTGAAGGTTTCAATTGCTTGGTTCGGGTATTGAAAAATAAAATACTAGAATATTTTTTGAATTATTAATATTATTGGGAACTATAATTTTATACTATTTTGACATAAAACCATTCTTTATCATCTAAATTTGTTTAGAAGTAGTAATATTTTACAAAACATAGTCAGTATTTGTGAGGAGTATTCGTTCGTGTGTCAAATTGACGCGTGTTTGTAGAGATAGGTATATTAGAAAAGTCAGTAAACCTTATTTTAACTTTTAACCAGGCCCACTTACCAGTAGGTTCTTCGGTGGAACCGGCACAAGAATCTGAAATCCTCCTGCCCCGGGGATAAAAACTTACCACCTGGCCAACACGGCCCCTTGCCTGTATTCGAATGTACACACTAAAAGATTTGCTCTGAATGAATTCTGTTCAAAATTTTATAGAAATGTTTAAGTTCGATACAATGTCCACATGACAAATTTCATTCACTAAGCTCCATACAATTTTGTGTTATCTCACAGAAAAACAAGCATTTTTAACAGAAATATGCTTTTCGGAAATCGGAAATGTGACGATTTGTCAAAATCTCTAGTACGATGTTTTTGAAAAGGTCTCCATTTTACTTTGTATACAAGGAAATAAAAAGGTTATAATCATTGTGGTTAAAATAAACTTTTATCTTCTTTTATAGTATTGCCGTTTTTGCCATATAATTAAACTTATATCCCTCATTTTAAATTTATAAACCTATCCACCGAGTGTCTTGCCCAATCGAAATCGATGTTTGACGCTAACTTAAAAAGACAAACTCCCATACATTCTTCTCTGAATATATTCTAAAGAATCTGAGTATCGACTCAAAGCGTCGACGCTCCCTTGTGGCGAGTTCTCATTTACAACTAATGAATATAAGCATACTCCACTTAATCAAAGTTAAAATGCGATAAGTGTTAACAGTAGAGCGAACTTTCCATAAAACGGAGCAACAAAAATGTTAACAGATAATCTCTAGGCGGGACAACCTTGGGGGACATTCCTCCGTGGGGGGTGCTGTCCCGGGAGGGGGACCTTGATACGAGAAAAATCGTGTCATCGGATCTCGGTGTCTCGCATAATTACCTAATCATTATTAGGAACGATCGGAATGACGTCCCCCTAGGAAGCAGCAGCGAAACAGCTAAACTCTCTTGCTTTCATGATCATTATGGGGTTGATGAGGAAGGTTTCGGATTCGACAACTGCTAGGGGTTAATTACAGTTCGAAGTAGAGTAAGTATTGAATTAAACGCCGATATGTGTCTTAATCACTAGAATGAGAGACGCTATGTGGAAGA
>JAOUZG010002149.1:984309-1023054 GCA_026289955.1 Argiope argentata | reverse complement strand
TGGATGTACTAAAAATTGTTTAGAATAATTTGTGCTTATAGTGAAATATTCGGTCCTTGGGATACGTTCACGTAATGTTACTCCAACGTGATGAGACACCAGAATGTGGTAACACTCAGACCAAAACAGAACTACTTCATGGTGAATTTCGTCTAAAATGCAAATAGAAATATTAATATCAGATATACATGAAGAGGATCAAAATATATAACCCATGTCTTGTCACTACTATTCTTATAACATTCTAAAGTATTAATGAAATTTTAAAGTCAATTTTGCATGATGAGACATCGGAATGTGAAATCATTCATGTCACATCGCTTCTTTGTGACTTGCACCATCTGAAATCAAATTGAAGTTGGACACCCATTCTCTTTTGGAAAATTTCGTTTTTAATAAAAGTATGCTGTAAATAGAAATAAAAGCTATATATATATATATAAAGAGAAAGAAAGAGAGAGAGAGAGAGAGAGAGAATCTCGTGGTTGTTTCAAACCAGTTAAAATTGGTTAATGACTTAAATTAATTGAATTAAACAATGACAGAAAATAATTATCCTCTCACATGGTAACATGAAATTTATAATCGAAGATTTCATTTTCTTCTTTTAAAATTGATACCTAGAGTAATATCACTGGGGGTACTGGGTCTGAGGTTATCGTTCTCTGTTCCAGGTCTAAATTACGGTCTGAGAAGTATAAATGAATTTGCATGAATGTAGTCCGCCCTCTAAAAAGGGTTGTGACGTGTGTGTAGCTAAGTCGTACTCTTGCTGCTTGTAAAACAAAGAGACGCATTTCTTGGGCTTAAAATCTGTTGATGTCATCAGCGGTAGCTTGTCCACGGCAAGTGCCATTAGTCACAACACAAAATTGATACCTTTATGAAAATATGTAAATACCCTCGGTAATTTATCAAATTAACAAATTTAATTGATATTTATTTATTTATTTATTTTTTGCTTGTCATAAAATTCCTCGTTATGAGAAGTGCTCGGTATGCGAAGTTTGATTGCCCTACGAAGCAAAAAAACATGGCATATTTTAAGTGTATCTTGGAAGTTTGCAGATTGTTGTTACCTCAGATGGTTGCTATATCCCCCAGTAGGCTCATTACACAGCCCTCATTTTAGAAACAGAAAATGCAAGAAATTATAAAAATAGAACACAAAAAAGAGATATCTCCATTACTTATGTAAACGAGGAATTCAAAACTGGTTTTTACAAATTTATTACATCATGTAAAAAAAATTTAACTCCCATTTCAGATCGTAAATGTTCAGTGAACAAAGACATTAGAGATAATCAGAGAGATGTCTAGACTTCCAAATGGTTTCTTTCTCTGAATAACATTTCACTATCAACGGAATTTGCTGTAGATAAGGACCAACTCATTACCCTTCGAAATTAACAAACACAAAATCCAACTCTGCAGTTTCAGAGATAACTCGTAACTCTACACAAAACCCAATCGCATCAAGTTTTTCTTCCTGCAATTTTGTTACTGTCTAATACTGTTTCAATTTCGAGACGTCCCAGTTTACGTGTATCTTGAACCTTCCTTCATTTACATAAGAATCTATCTAGAGCCCCCACCCCCTCTCCCCGAGTTTAGGAGAAATACTGCTCGGACCGAATTCGAAATGAGATGGGGGATCAATCTGATGTCAATTCGGCTGGTGGATGCATTCAATTCATAGACGAATTGCACGAAAGTTTTGCATACGAATTGAATCAAGAAATTCAATAAGTGAGCAATGAGATATATGTTACTGTGGTACAAGGTAGGATGTACAGTGAAAAGAAGAAGTGTTAACCGATGGAGTGATCAGTTTTGGAATTAGGAAATTGATTGGATTGGAAATCATTTCTCGTGAATCTGGCATCGAGAGTATCTCAGTGAGATGCATATGAGTCGTTAAATCAATCAGCAAATCAATGAGTTAAATCTTCTTCGTGAAGGGAAATTGTTAAATGAACTTCAATTTCTATATATTTTATCTAAACCGATACTTAGACATCTTGAAAGTTTGGAATACAGTTGAAAGAAAGAAAACATTATAATAAAATATAAATTTGAAATTGCTGTTATTTGAAAATAAAGATAAGTAAAATTACTTAAATAACACAAAAAAATTTGCTTTGTTAATTTAAAATTTGGAATTTTGAGATTGATTAATTAATCGAACTTTCGGAGTCACATTTACAATTACGATATTATTAAAAAATTTTTGTATTTTGTGGTTTTCTAGAGCTTCAAATAAAGCAACCATTTCTGAGCTTTTATTTTCTGTAGTAATTTTTAATTTCTGTTATTTATGTTCTAAAAGACTTTTCAATAAGTGTACTTTACTTAAAAAATAGATTCAAGCATATCTTTATTTTCCAAGTAATATTGTTATCAAGCATGACTTGAAAATACTGATAATGAATGTCTAAAATCTTCAAAAATATTTATTATTATAGTTTCCACTTTATTATGACATGGAGAGATAAATATCATACTAAGACTGATAGTATCATAAAATATTTATTTAACGCTTTTGTTATTAATTTAATTCAAAGCAAACACTTAATTATAACAAATCATCAATTATTTACAATGATTAAAATTAATGAATAGGTGAAAAATAATATTACTCTCTACTTTCAACAAATTACATATAAATTTTCACATACAGAGCAATAATAGTTATTTTTATTTCATGTCGCTTTATTATAACTAGAAATTTAAGTATTATCTTAAGTCTGATACTTTCATTAAAAGTTTATTAATGCTTTTATTTTTGTCTGAATTCAATCCAAATAACAGATAATTGCTACTAAGCATCAGTTACCCTAATTTTTTCTTATCCTGATACTCTCATGAAAAGTTTAATAACAATCTTGTTATTGACTTAATTCAATATAATTAAAGATCATCATTTCGAATAATGAATTGTTTCAATGGAATAGTAAAACCTCTATTCGTTAAACTGCACATATCATCACCATATAAAACAAGAATGATGTAATTGGATAAATGAATGATAAAACGATCCAATAAATTGTTAAAAAATGCTTTTAAAAACAATTATGACAATTTTTTATTTGAATTATTCATTCAAATAACGTTTAAATCATGTTTTATAAATAAAAATAATGATTCGTATCATGAACTAAAATCATACGATTTATGTCATGCTATAATATGTCGCCATATCCTAACTGACTCGGTTAAAACTATATATATCAGGTAAATATAAGTTAATTCAATTTAAAAAATACTGATTAAACAATTGCTATTTTAGAATTATCTTTTCAATCAATTATAAAGCAATTTTATTCAATTTAAGTTCAATCAACCAAAAAATAATTAAGGGTATAGTTCAAATTTAATCGTTTAATTTCTTTACAACTACAAATAAATTATTAAGGGTTCATAACATTTTGAGAAACAAATACAAAATAAATTAAATCCAGCATTTTATTAGTGAGTGAATTTGAAATTTTGATACATTTCGCAGTTTCACGCTAATATATTGCAATAATCATTTGAATAGTGCAATAATTATATACAGTTCAACATTTAGGGACCAAACTTTATACCTATTAATACTAATTATTGGAGATGATCAATGCTGTTCTAATCAGAATTAATAACTGTCAAATTGTAAATTGTACGCATAATAATAATAATCATTAACCTTAATAAGAGTATAATTTATCCAGTACATATATGTTATAAATTATACCTTTAGATATAATATAACTGTTTGATATTCCCATTTCATTTCAACCAATGGCCATCTCCCTATCAACATGTCTTGAACATATAGTTCGTCGTCTCGCCAATACAGTTATTATTAAAATAAAAGCTAAAGATTGCTGTTAACAATCAGAAAAAATGGATGAGTTTAAGTTATGTGCTACTCATATATTATTTTTTATTAGTTTTCTTTGTCTTAAAGGATTTGCCTTCTTTAAATCAAAATGAACTGAACTTATTCGGAACAAGTAATGTTTTAAAAAAACAATTTTTTAAAATCAATTTGTACTTAGGTTAGCAAAGAAAAGATTTATTTTAGTTACTTTTTACTAAATAATTACAACTAATATAAATATTATAGAATCATAAAAATAAGCGGTAAAATAAAAAGCATATTTTCTAGCAATTTTCTATTCTTCTTTCTATATACGGTCTTCGAACTCGTAGGACAAGGGGGGCTAATCCAATGCCATGCCAACCAGATAATCCCGACCTAACAATTACAATTACTATAAATTATTGATCAAAAATTACATTAGCATTGAATTTTTAACGCTAATTGAAGATGCTAAGCCAATCGTGGCAGCGCAAAATACGTGATTTTTCTATACCCTTTGGGGTAACGCAATACAAATTGGAAATTTTTAATTTTCTTTATTTTGTATTATTTTAATTCGAAAGTACTTAAACTGAATCCGAAAAATCTATTAATTAACAATAATTAATTTTAAATGCATCAAACATTGATATAATAAACAGAATCGTTTGACATAATCGGCCAAAAACATGTTGAGCCTAACTTCATTAGCGTGGGGGGGGGAAATAAACTGAATACATTACTTAATTGCCTGAAAAGAAATGAAGATGTTTGGCGAGAAAGTTGATTTTTAATTAATTAATAAAAAATTGATGGATTAATATTTGAAAAACTGTATTAACATCAAATGTCATCCGCTACAAGTTTAAAAAGATTAATTGAACTTGATTAAAAAGTATTTTATTAACGATTGAAAATTTGAACAAGATAGGAAGAGTGTGAACTAATAGTAGGAATTAAAAAAGAGAGAGATTAAAAGTTTGTTTAACGTCCAATAATTTATTCTTCAACACCGATATTCTTTAAAAATATGAAAAATCAAAAAGAAATCAAATATTTGTTTTGATTTTATTGTCTTACATTCAGATAACAGAAAAAGCGTTTTAACCCTAAAAAATTTTATCTCAAAATTTTGATCATTCTTTACGTTTCAAAGGAATCTGTATCCGAGAATGATATTCTTGGATTCAAGTCTGCCTTTCTGACTATTCACGTGATAGCTGAGAGCCATTTCGAACTAGATGGATGACATTTATTAGCTCGACTTTGCACCAAACTTGCAAATTTCGATCCAATTTTGAGTGAAATCCGTTAAGAATACTCATCTGTCCGAATACAAACATAATAACTATAAAGTGAATAGAATGGGATAAATATAAATTAGAATATAGATTAAGTGTCTGAGATACAGATCTATATCATATTTGGAACCAAAACCATTTAAAATTTTGATATTTGTCGAAATATTTTTGCAGATTTTTAATACTTTGATTGTTTATCAACATTTTGAAGCTATACAAATTCATTCACTCAAAAACACAATTGGTATGCTACTTCGGGACTACAGTTGTAAATGTCATATTTTGATTTCAAGCGGTACGTACAAGTGGTACACATTTGCTTGCACAGCCATTTTTAACAGAGGGCACATTCCCACACCTTACAGATAGAATATAGAAGAACCACTTTGCCCAAACTGGGACTCGAACAAAGGACACTCAAATCAGGGGGTAGACGTGCTATCCCTGTGCCAAGACGCTGTCTCCTTCTGGGAATAAACAAGTAAATCGATCAATAATAAATTAAAACAAATTGAAGCGCTTCAAATAACTATAATAGAAAAAAATTAATCAACTATAAAATTCGGTGTATTAAAAACATTGTAATTATTTAAAAAAAATAAAACATATGTAAATATATTTTATTGTATGCAACACATATAATATATATTTGAACACAAATTTTTTTTATTTAAACATTTTTGAACTTATTTACATTCAATAAATGAACTTTAAATTATTAAGTTTCCATGCCAATAAACCTATGTTGCTGAATGATCGTTTAAACAAACAGATTCGATTCATTTAATGGATCTCAGAATTCCGTCATGGTAACTGTACATGGCTCTAATGATAGCTGCAATGGTTTTACAGTAAAGCCTTGATGAGTAGCTGCAGATTCATCCGTTTCAAACCGAACTCCGCTAATGATCACGAAAGCGTAAAGAGCTGCCCAGTATAATTGTAAATTGCCACTTTGATTAATTAAATACTGGTTAATGTGTCTATAAATCAAACATCACTAAAATGGTCTAGAAATTTAGCGAATGGTGTGTGATTATTTTTTTTATCATTACCTTCTTTTAAAAATTGGAAGGTTATCAAAAAGGCTTTTGGGTTAATTTATAAGGCTGAATTTATTAAATTGGATTAATTTTGAAACAAAGAAATTCATATTTCTAATTTTTAAGATCATATGAATTATTTCCTATTTAGTAATATTAATTCATTGAAATTATTCGCAAAATCTTAGAAATATTTTAAAAGATGAAATTTACCACATAATTTATTAATCAAAAATATTAAAAAAATGCAATTTTGTTTCCAATTTATCTATTACTGGAATGGAGAATTTAATTTTTTCCTTATTTTTTTACAGTGAGTAATCAGAGTAATACAAAGAGAAATTTTAAATTTATTATCTATTTGTATAAACTGATAATTTCTATCTATTTGTATAAACTGATAATTCTTTAAAATATAGCTCTTAAAATAATTATAATATTCTTTAAATAATCATAAATATTATAAAGATAAAATATAGTTCTTTAAATAATTATAATTAAATATTATAAACATTAAATATAACTCTTTAAATAATAATAATTAAATATTATAATGATTAAATGTAGCTCTTTAAATAATTATAATTATATATTCTGATAATTAAATATAGCTCTTTATATAAATATAATTAATTATTATAAAGATTAAATGTAGCTCTTTAAATAATTATAATTAGTTATTATAATGATTTAATATAGCTATTTAAATAATTATGAAAATAATTATAATGCAAAGAACAATAATAATTTTTAAATTTTTATTTTATTTTATTCGTTTTTTTCATGTTTTTAATGATATAATTTTAAAATAAACATTTTACTCATTTTCTGATGTGAAATGATTTTGAAATTCTCTTCTTAATTATATTATTGATCATAATATATGTTTTCTACGTCAATCAAGTGATTGATTTAAATTAAATATTTATTTCCTCTTTAAGTATCCCTTTACTACAGAAATTAAGAAAAAAATATGCAAGAATTTCGAAAAAATTTTCTGAAAAAAGGGTTTCATTTTTTTCAAAAATATTTTATTTTAAGTATATACAGTGATCTAGGAATACAAATGTAAGCAACATAAAAAGTATATCAGAAAGTAATACAATATCTTTGCATTTTCTCAACTCTTAGGAAAATAAATTTTAAATATTCAGATACCTTAACGATGCTTTAATTTTTTGTCATTTTTATTTCATATCTAATGCATCTAAATTCATTGCAGAAATAAACCATTTCTAAAAAAAATTCGCAAATATTTCTGCAATCTTCACTTAACACGCAAGCAACAAATTTGTAAGAATAGTTCAGTTTTGCGCGTATTATCTCTGATTTATACTAAAAAAATATTTTTTTTATCATTATTGATTATTTGTCGTCTTTTATATAATTTTATTTTGTAATAATGCTATTTTCTAGAGAGCGTAGAAAATTTTCATGAATTATTCTTATTTAAAATTTCATTCCAGAATTTGTTAAGACTGAAAGACTTTAATTAAATTCAATCAGCTCAGTGCGCGCGCAGTGTAAAAATAGTTTTTATATTACCAAATTGAAGTGAAATACAAATTCTACTTTCAAGTTAATGTCAAAGAAAAGTATTTTTTTTAAATTTTTATTTAATACTTAAGATTAAAGGGTTTGGTGTTAAGATGGGATTAATTTGAATTCTTCCATAATAATAAAAATTCAATAATAGAATATACAGCGGAATAACTTTAATATATTATTGAAATTAAAGAATATATTGAGTTAAATTATAGATGGCATCTCTAAAAAAGTAATTTTTTCAAAGATTGATTAAAATTAATAAAAATATTAGTGCAATGGAATGAATATAATAAAATTAATATAACATTAATATAACATTACTTGATTGAAGTTAATATAACATAATTAAAGTTAATATTACAATGTTATATAAATAATGTTATACAACATTAAAGTTAATATAACATTACTTAATATTAATGGAAGTTATTGATGAAAACACCAAACCATTGCCTGATTTATAATTAGCTTTTATTTTAATTAAATTTCGTCAGAAGCTTTCACCTTATCTTGAGTGTTTATGCTAAATTTCTTCAAGATCGAACAAAATTATAGATTCTCATAAAAAGGCGAGGCAAGCATTTATCATTTTAAATGAAATCTTCAAAGGAAATAAAATATATCCAAATAAATCTTCTAATCTTCAATAGACTAAAAAGCAAAACAGTGCAAAACTTATTTTAAAACCACACACACACACACACAGAGAGAGAGAGAGAGAGAGAGAGAGAGAAACTCATATATAACATTACCACAATCGCTACTTATAGAAGCTACTTTCTTCTCTTTATCATTCCTCTTGGTGCCCCCACCCTAAAATCCACCTCCCTCTGGTATTTTCTTCTCTTACACTTTGTAAAGTGAAATTTTTTGGGTCATAAAATGGTTCATATTTTAGACAATAGTCAAACCCTTTACAGAAAAAAAATCCACCTTTTATTGGAATTCCTGCCTGATGGTGACCCTTGAGAAAGTAATCAGCCCGGATTTCTTTCGTTATTGGTTTCATTTTAGGTTTTTTTTCTTACTTTTACTATAGTGTTTTTAGGAATAGCTGCAAGTGCGCTCTCTAAATACATTTTTTTTATTTTTTTAAATTAATAATTAAAAATATTCAGTTCCTAATGCATCTTTTAAAATTCAGTTTAGAAATATAAAATTGCTTTTAGCTTTGTTCTTATATATATATTGAAGCAGTAACACGGTAACTAGGAAACGGTACAATTGGAAAATAATTATTAAATCCCTTTCAGTTCTCAAAAATCTATATGTATAGACAACCGTAAAGACTCACATGCATAGTAGATTAAATATTATGATGTCTGATTTATTTTTATTTCCTATTATAAAAAATTAATAAAACCTTTGATACATTAAGTTACAACATTTTATCACTTCTGATGCAAACACATTGCACTTAGCCTCTCAAAATGCAGAAACAAATAGCTCACAAGACGCTACTTCTCGAATACCTTTCCATTTAGCATCGGAACCGTAAACATCAAGTCAACCGATAATCATTGGGTATAATGAAACGGTTTGTATTCCTTGTTGGGTGTTGCGACCGTAAATCTCCCGTCTGCGAATGGAGCTATCAATATCTCACTAAACGAACAAGTCTCGTAAATTCCGAACGAGATCCTATTTTGGATGTCGGAGTAGAAATAAATTTCGCTCCCTACATCCTCTCAAGAGTGAAAAATAAAAGCAGGAATAAATCTGAAAAGTGAGTCTTAGGAAATGACAGCACCGGACATCATAAAGAATAGGAACAAGCCGATAACTGGCAAAAAATAAAAAAAAGGATTCCTCTGTGCTACGCTGCGACGATGCGACTCATGTATATTGTATTTCTTGCAGCTATTTTTATCTTTGCGAGCCATTGGACATCGTGAAAAATATATTTTGAGGATATATAGTGGTACATCAGTGTACTTGTTCTCTAAATCTACGTTGGAAGAACTTATCTGACTTACGGACAATAGATTGTAGGATAAACACGTATGATAGAGTCAGAAGAAGCAGAAATTTGGTTCTTAAGGATGAAGAATGACGATGGGAGTCTTCGATGCATACAAAAACAATCCCCCTTGACATGGGTCGAAAAATAACGGGGTGAGGATAGTTTACGTTTTTTATAAATCATTTGTAAGTTAATACTTTGTGACTTACGATTGAATGTGTGCGAAATATACTTAAAGGTAAGAAATCTAAATTAATTTCGATGCTTTCAATTAGAATAATCTGCTGATCTTTTAATTGTTCTCATTTGCATAATTGTTTCATGTTTATAAAAACCTAATTATACAATCGAAAGTTAAACTTTCTATTCGTATGCAGTGTCTATCTCATTAAAAAAGATTTAAATAATTTTTTTTATTCTTTTAATTCCTACTATTAATTCCCTGTATGCGTAATTCCTACTACTTTCCCTGTATGCGTAATGATATTTTAAACTCTAATTTTAAATGTAATTATTAATTCCCAAAGTTATGTCTTAATTTAGCTCATAGTAATTTCATCCCTAAATGTTATTTCCTGATCCATTAATAAATCAAATGAAATATTATAAAGTAAATGCGCAATTGAGTCCACGTGCCAAGTGGATGGATAATAAATCTCTGGTGTATATATTTTTTTAGAGGATTATTCAACGAGTAATAAATCACATATATAAAATAGATTCTTTTTATTAATAATACTGTTTCTCTTGTCAAGGTTAAATGTATCAGAATGAATGTCATTATCTTATATACTTATATCATAGTATATAAGACAAGAGATAAATGCTATTGGCGCTTTTTTTCTGCCTTCTTCCTCAATGTAAACCTACGACTGTTATGTGCTGCGCAGCGTACTTTTAGAGCTGGAATAAAACGAAATTAAAAAGACAATATGTGAATATTTAGATAATTTTCAGCCACGACTCTCCACACTGCTTTCCAATCAAAAGTAATGCGGAATATATATATATATATATATATATATATATATATATATATATTTCAAATCTTCAATCATGAATGAATACTTTTTTTCATCCACTCAAGTTCAAATATATTTTTTTAAACTTGTAGTGAATGATACTTGATGTTAATAATACAGTTTTTTCAAATATTAATTCATTAATTTGTTTAATTTTTTAATCATTAAAAGCTAACTTAACTTCTCAGCAAAAAATCTTCATTTTCCCCTTCCGTCAAATGAATAAGACTTCAGTTTTCTTCACCATGATAATCAGGTTAGGCTTAAAATGTTTTTAACCGGTTATTTCAAACGATTCAGTTTATTTTCTTAGTGTTTGGTGCATTTAAAACCAAACATCCCTAATAAATCGATTTTACGGATTAATTTGAAATATTTTTGAATTAAAATAAAATAGAATAAACGAAATTAAAAATTTCTAATCTGCATAAAATACCCTAACTTGTGTAGGAAATTCACACATTTACGTTACCGTAACTGGAGTTAAAAATTGACTTATGTTGATATAGTTAAAAATTGGCTATAAAAAACATTTTTTATATTATTTGTTTTAAATTACATTGATCTTTCTCGCTTACAATAATTGATATTGTAGACCTCACACTATTGTTGATTATATTTCCGATCTTCAAGTCAATGCTATGATTTTGATATTGAAACAGCTTTGAGCCAATCAGTTATAAGAGTTTTAATGCTTTCTGATAATCCAAACAAACTTCCCATACGTTGATTTTTTTTAAAAATTGAAAAAAAATCTCCGTGGGAATTTGAGTCGTTCAAATAAAAAGGTTTCAGAGACAAGGAATATTTTTATTTCCTAAAAACATGAAATCGTAAAAAATTGGAGCATCTTGCATTTACCGTCATTCAGTTGGATTTAATCTTTGAAATGATATTACGTATATTTTATTGTTGAAGTCTTTTAAGAACTCCTTGGTAAAGGGCTCAACACTTAAAAGTACTCTCATTTTGAAATTTACTTTGGTTTAATTTACACTCTTTTTGCGGATCATTTTGGCTATAGAAAAAATAAATTTCGGCATCACAAATCAATGTTCACATAAAATTGGCGAAGCATAGCATGGAATCTCACCCACTTTGTACTCAAATCTGTTAGGTTACCGTTGTTAAGAATTGCCATCACTCCTTTATAGACTACTTTTAAAAAAATCAATATGTGAAAATAAGTCCTACGAACAATTAACTCTTATAAGCAGCGCTAACTTACAATGCATTATATACTGTAAGGATGGGAGTGCTCATTTTATAAAAATAAAATTTATTACGACGTATTAACCCAACAGTATAAATCCATCCCACGAGCTACGCCTGGCCTCGTCCGACGATCGGAGAAAGAGTAGAGTAGTGAATGTTGATTGATTCTGATTGGATATTAATCTGGTTTTTTATTATGATTTGCTTTGCGATTAAAATTACGATGAAAGATAATAGTTTCTTGTTACGTCGCACTAGACCAGGATCAGCTCGTAGGTTACATTGATTTGTATTCACTACAAAGTATCCCCCCAGTGACGAAGGAAACGAAATTCACTGGGATATGGATGCAATCAAAGGCACAAGAAAGCACAAAAATAATACAAGTAAGAACAATAAGAATTTGTTGACAGCTATATAAAAATTATAGTATATAGAAAAAAAACTAGAAAATATTTTCTCAAATTTTCACGCATAGCCTTTGAGGAAAATGAACATGTCTGCCATATCTGGTTATTCTGACATTAGAAAGATTTTGGTTATTTTCCTGCGATTCTCTATCTAAAAACTTATTTTGAATTAATTTTGGTGTTGCTTTTGGAGTAAATGTCTCTGAAAATTCGTAAGCAGGTTTACATCTGTCTATAGTAACGGTTACATTCTTACCATTTAAATCAATTACAAGGTTTTTATCTGTTCGACTTTTGACCATGTGAGGTCCAGAATAAGGCGGAGTTAAAGGAGGTCGAACTTTATCGATTCTTAAAAATACATGTGAGCATGATTTCAAAGATTTATTTACGAAAAATTTTTCATTACCATGATAAGTGGGACTTGTTGGATTAAGTTTCCTCATCATAAAAATGAGGTTTGATACATAAGTGGGTGTTGCAGTTGCATTTACAATTTGGTCATCTCTTAAAAGATCAGACGGTAATCGCAATGTAGTTCCGTATACAAGTTGAGAACTAGTAGCATTTAGATCCTTTTTGATGGCTGTTCGCAATCCTAATAAAACCACAGGTAATATTTCTGTCCATTTTAAATTTTCATGAGCTATGAGAGAACTTTTAAGGTGTCGATGTAGTCTTTCAATCATTCCATTTGATTGTGGATGGTAAGACGCGGAATGTATCCTATGACTACCTATCATATTTGTGAGTTCACGAAAAAGTGTGGATTCGAAATTTCTACCTTGGTCGGTAGTGATTGTTAATGGTGTTCCAAATCTGGATATCCATCCATGTACAAGTGCATGTGCAGTTGTTTCAGCTGTCATGTCTACGGTAGGTATTACCTCGGACCATCTAGTAAACCGATCTATGATTGTAAGACAATATTTCTTACCATCAGAAATGGGAAGAGGTCCTATGTAATCAAGGTGGATGTGAGAAAATCGAGCATCTGGTTCGGAAAATGTGCTTAGTGGAGCTTTGGTATGCTGAAATACCTTAGCACGCTGGCATTTGGTGCAAGCACGAACTCTATCTCTAATGTCCTTTTCCATTTTTGGCCATACAAATCTTGTCGATATTAAATTTGAGGTAGCTGATGAGCCAGGATGAGACAGGAAATGCACATTTTCAAATACAATTTGCCTATATGGTTTCGGAATAAAAGGTCGGGGTTGGTTAGTTGACATGTCGCATATTAAATGAATATCCTCCAAAGGAAAATAATGTTTTTCTAATTTTAAAGATGAGTTAGATTTAAGTAGTTGCTCTAATTCAGAGTCATTTAATTGCTCTTGTGCAATTTTTTTTATAATCCAATTTTGGAGGAGCTGTGACAGCATCGATTTCGATTCGTGAAAGTGTATCTGCTATTATATTATCTTTACCATTGACATGACGAATGTCAGTTGAAAATTGGGATATATAATCCAAATGTCTAAGTTGTCGAGGACTGCATTTTTCTGGTTTTTGCTTAAATGCAAAAATAAGGGGTTTCTGATCAGTATAAATGGAGAAAATTCTACCCTCAAGCATATGACGGAATTTTTTAATAGATGCATAAATAGCATATAATTCGCGATCATAGGTGGACCAGTTCTTTTGACTTTTATTTAGCTTGATTGAAAAAAATGCAATTGGTTCCCATTTATCATCGGACAATTGCATCAATGAACTGCCTATAGAAACGTCTGATGCGTCTGTCCAAAGACTTAATTGTGCACCAGGAATAGGGTATTTAAGTAAAGTAGCATCAGCAAGTGCTTGTTTGGCTAATGTAAATGCATTTGTAGTTTCATCGGTCCATTGAAGAATATTCTCCATCTTTTTAGAAGGACGAGTGGATTTCTTTTTATTCTTATGGCCTTCTAAGAATTTAGTCAGAGGGGCTAAAATGTGAGCAGCTCGAGGAATAAATCGTCTATAGAAATTGAGCATGCCTAAAAATCTGCGTAGTTGAGTTAAAGTTTGAGGTATGGGAAAATTCTGAATGGCCTCAACACGATCGGGCAATGGTTGTAAACCATTTTCTGATATTCGATATCCCAAAAACTCTAAACTAGATTCCCCAAATTTACATTTTGAATAATTAATTGTCAAACCGTAATGACACAATCTCTCAAATAGAGCTCTTAAATGATATATGTGCTCCTGGTGATTTTTAGATGCAATTAAGATATCATCAATAAAGGAATAGACACCGTCCAAGTCCCTAGTGACTTCATCTATAAACCTTTGAAATGTAGCAGAAGCATTACATAACCCAAATTGCATACGCGTGCTTTCAAACAGTCCGAAGGGAGTTATTATTGCAGTTTTGTATATATCCTCAGGAGCTATAGGAATCTGGTGAAATGCTTTTACAAGATCAATATGCGAAAATATCTTACTACCATGCAATTCACTTGTAAAATCTACAATGCATGGAATCGGATATCTATCTTTAACTGTTTGTGCATTTAACGCGCGATAATCACCTACAGGACGCCAATCTAATGATCCCTTTTTCGGAACCATATGCAATGGTGATGCATAATTACTGCTTGATGGACGGACATGTCCCAAATCAAGCATTTGCTGAAATTCCATTTTCGCAATCTTTAGTTTATCAGGTGCTAGACGTCGGGCTTTAGCAAAAACAGGGGCACCTTTTGTTTGTATATAATGCATCACATTATGTTTGACTGTTTGGTCTAAGCAAGGAGATTTCGTTAAGTTAGGAAATTCACTTAACAATTTAGTATATTGATTATTACCACATACAGTTTTTATAGATACAACATCTGCACTTTTATAAACAGTATAACATTTTAAATGAGTATTATTATCATATAAACAACGTTTTCTGAGATCAGCCTTTAAATTAAAATGATACAAAAAATCTGCACCAATAATTGCTTTTGAAACATTACAAATATAAAAAGGAAACACAAATTTTCTTCGCAAACCTAAATCTAATGATAACAATTTTTTTCCATAAACAAGAATCGGCGAGCCATTTGCAGCTTGGAAAGTTTGAAGAGGTGTCAGCTCTCTTTCAGATTTATTCGCTGGAATGATGGAGCAGTCACTTCCTGTATCAATTAGAAAATGAAGCCTTGAATGTTTATCCGAAATAAATAAGCGACCTTGATGTGATGACTCAGAGGGCAAAAAGTCCGTCGCCGCTACTCCTGCCCGCCCACGTTTTCCGAAAAGGAACATGGCTGCACACATTTGCGAGCGTTATTATTAAAAGTTTTATGATACCAACAAAAATCATTCGATTGAGAGGAACTGCATTTACGAAGACGAAAGCCAGATCGTCTACGGGAATGACTTCTTGGTCTGCGATTGACGCTTCTTGAGTTACGTAAGGAAGCTACTTCCTTTCGAAGTGCTTTAATTTCTTCCAGAAGGTCTGACTGAGAGGTTGTTTGCACATTAGAACAGGAATTAGAGCTAGAAATTTTGCTTACCTCGGGTGGAGTAACTTCCATTATTCTATCTGCAATTTCCGCAGCTTTAGTGGCATTTAGAGGACTAACAGCTAGTAGGATGGACTGGACATTTTGAGGTAATTGTTGTAGAAATAACTCCAGAAGAAGTGTATCCGAAATTTGATGATTTTCGGCACGTCTTTGCATTACACGGAGTAATTCAGTCGGCTTTCGGTCACCTAACTGTTCGCCGGTAAGAAGACATCGAATTTCTTGGGATTTCGATTCACCGCATCTTTTTATAATTTCCTCTTTCAACTGCTTGTAAGGATCGTCTTTGTCTGGAGAAATGATGATATCACGAACGATAGCAGCTGCTTCCGGTGAAAGGCTGGCTACACAATAGTTATACATGGTTGCACTGGCAGTTATCGGTTTCGGAACTGCAAGCTGAAATGTTGCCTCAGCCATCATGAACCAAAGTTGAGGATCTCCAAAATTAAATGGAGGCATCTTCACGGCTGAACTTTCTACCATATCGGAAACCATAAAGCCAAAACAATTGAGAATAGCAATAGCAGGCGTTTTAAGATTTAAGTGATCACGTCCGGGTCACCATGTAAGGATGGGAGTGCTCATTTTATAAAAATAAAATTTATTACGACGTATTAACACAACAGTATAAATCCATCCCACGAGCTACGCCTGGCCTCGTCCGACGATCGGAGAAAGAGTAGAGTAGTGAATGTTGATTGATTCTGATTGGATATTAATCTGGTTTTTTATTATGATTTGCTTTGCGATTAAAATTACGATGAAAGATAATAGTTTCTTGTTACGTCGCACTAGACCAGGATCAGCTCGTAGGTTACATTGATTTGTATTCACTACAATACTTATACCTCAAAATAGTAAATCAGCAATGATTAAACTTTATCCTTCCAGTTCTATTACTTTATATGCTTACCTGATGTTATGTTAACATATGCCGAGCTAAATTATGATTTAATTGAATAAAATAATTTAATTTTGATTCCATATTAGAGGCGACACCTAGATAACAATTTGAGATGAAATCAGCTATAATATTACTATTACATTTTAACATTTATAAAAAGAATGTGTAAAAAAACAAAAAAAACATAAAAGAAAAATAATTAAAATAGTTCATTCTTCATTTTATTATACTAACATAAATGAAATTTTAAAAATGAATTTATACATTGATATTTTTTATATATTTTTAAAAAAATACAGTTGAAATTCGAAAGGATCTTTGTTTTAGTTTTTGCAATTATTTACATGAAAATGTTTTTTTTTCATATGAAAACAGCACTTTGTAAGACTTGATTAATTTGATATATCTACTTTTTGTGAATAAATGTAATCTATTTTTATGAGTAATTTGTCTCCTATTAAAAGAAATCGAAGCTTTAACACCATTTTAACAATTACATAAACCGAAAATCAATGATAAAGAAAAATATTTAGCAAAATAATAAAAATTAAACGTCCCAGCGTAATACATTTTTGTAAGGAAAAAGGAAAATCTTCAAAATAAATTACTATTTGTGACGTTTTATCATTATTAAATATTAAATAAAAATTTAAGCATTTTATTTTATTCAAATTGTGACTGTATTTTAGTTTGGCACGAAAATGCACTTTTTCTTTTAGGTAAATACTGCACTCAGTAAAAAGTAATGAATCTTCTTTATATATTTTTTCTGAATAAATTTTATATATTTAATAATCCGTGATAATTACAAATCAATGCTTTAACAATATTTTAATATTTACATAAACTAAAAATCAAGTTGAAAGGGAAAAAATCATCAAGAAATATAGCAAATATTAAATATCCACAAATAATGCATTTTTATATATAAAAAAGGCAACGCCTTCAAAAATAAAAACTTATTTTATACCATTTTTCCATTACTAAGTGCTAAATAATAACTGAGTTATTTTATTTTATTGATATTCAAACATCAGCTTTAAATTTAATTACAGAATAATAAATGCACTTTTCTATATTCAATTACAGACCGAGATTTGATTTTTCAATACCTCAAAATAAAATAATAAACATGAATTAGAGAATGGCAGACAGGAAGGAAATGTTTAATTTGAAATATTTCCAAGAATTAAATCTTGAATTATAAATAACCCACTTAAATTTCCATCTTTGGTTAGTGAAATTTATAATGAAATCATTTAGATACGGAATTATTCATTCCCCAAGCAATGCACTGTGATTAAAATGAGTTTAGCTTGATTAAAATAATACAAAGAGTGGAAAAAAATAAATAAAGTAATGGCTGAATACATAAGCATTAAAATGAAATGGCGCTTTTGATTATTTTTAAATGAGATCGTTTGAGGCATAAAAAAAATAAATAAAACACCATCTTTTAAATTATAAGTATAAATATTCATTTTTCCATTTTGGTATAGCTGATTGCTTGCTTAATGTGCGAAATCTCTAATGACCGACACATTTTGTGAAAAATAAATGTATTTTATTTTGTTGAAATGCAATGAAAATGGATATATTGGAAGACTGAAAATTAATTTTAATCCTTATTTAATGGTGCGATTCTTAGTTCTTTTGATTTTTCAATATTACATTTTAATATTCATGATCCTTTAACCCTTGAATTTTAAAGGGAAATTCGGTAATATATATTTCACATTTATTTCAAGGAATGATGAATTGTCAGTAAGGTCTCAGCTTCAAATTATTTGAGTTCAAACTGCGAAATCCAGTTTCTTTCATGGATTTGACATCTGTTGTAGTTGTTATTGGTGGCACTTGCCATGGACAAGCTTCACCGAGGCATCAGCGAGTTTTAAGCCAAAAGGAGGGTCTCTTGTTTTGAAGTAGCCCCAACTAGCAAGACTTGGCTACTAACTCATCACAGTCGCTTGCACAGACCCTTTTTACAGAGGTGCATATTCATACACTTTACAGATAGAAAACCGAAGAAAAACCACGCACGAACCGGGGATCGAGGCAGCAAAGCAGAACTTTGTAGCCTCATCGTGGCGGGATGGTGACCCTTGACGGGGTGGGTGATGTACACCGGGAGTGTATTCTCCTGGTAGGGCAACCCAAAACATGAAGGCCACCCCATTATGTCCAGCTAAAGCTTAGCAGGCAATTCGAGGAATTAGGGGCAGTTACACGACGCGTCGAATCTCCGACGAGCCACGCGTTCCCCCGTCTTACCCCTCTTGTGGTTTCTTGAGGTCCTTTAATGCCTGGACACTTTACCGACAATTTTCGGGAAAATTTCGGACGTGTCCACAGACGTCAAAGCACCTCGAGAAACCGCAAGAGGGGTAAAAAGGGGAAACGCGTGGCTCGTCTGAAAATTCACAGGTCGTGTAACTGCGGCTTCAGACTCCAGCCCTTGTGGTTCCTCGTTAAATCGAAGCTACCTCATACCCATGGCCATGAATCAAGTCGCAGATCGACTTGCCGAGGAAGGGAGCAAAATCTCTACTCCTCCATGATATGTTTTAAAAGTCTCAGAGATCCATTCCTTGTTTATTGACAAAGTAAAATCAATTTCGAGGATTAATCCTGAACACGATTCGTACGCCGCAGAGCGCCCTGGTTTATCTTTGCAGAACACCTGCTCAAGACTTGAACAATCTGCCTTAGGTAGCCTAAAATAATGGCCACATTAGAAGTCTGATCTTCGACGGACCTAACAGGACCTTTTATACTTGCCCTTGCTTGGCTATTGACCTCCCTCTCATATTATTTCTCGTATCGGTGCCTCTGAGAGGCAACTGTTGGACGAGAGCGAGTGTGTTCTTGACCTTTTGGTGCGACCAGATCTTTTGGACCTTGTCTAGGGGTCAAGACCAAAGGGATCAGCAACAACAATAACACAGCACAAAACCACGCACGAACCGGGGCTCGAGCCTGGTACGGCCAACCCTCGGGGAACACGCGCTACCCCAATGCCAGGACGCCTGCGATTTGTCATCTATTTTATCCTAGTATTTTAATTCAACGGTGGAATTCAAATATACGTTCTATGGTGTGCCTTAGATTATTTCAAAAGATTCATGGGGATCTTCTGATTTCCCTTAAAAATCATGAGACACATTCCAAATAGCTCAACTTTTATTTTGCTTTAAAAAAGAAGCGCCAATGTAGTTTAATACGATTTTGAATGAAAGTTCAAATTGCCTTTCCCCATTTTCAATTTTAATGAAACATAAAATCTATCACCCTTCCAACTTCCTGTGAGATTAAGTCTTGATATTATTAAAAGCAGCATATTTATGATGTTAGAATAAGACAACCAGCTTTCTGGCACAAAGGCAGAGCGTCTTCCTCATGTTTCGGGAGTCCCAGGTTCGAGTCCCGGTTTGAGCATGGTTGTTCTTCTGTGAGCTATCTGTGAGATGTGTGAAGGTGCTCCCCTATATAAAGGGGCTGTGCAAGTAAATGTGGTGAGTATGTAGCTAAGTCGTAGTCTTGGCCCTAGTTGGCGCTGCTTCAAAAACAAGAGATTCTCTTTTCGGCTTAAATCTGCTGCTGTATCAGCAGGAAGCTTGTCCATGGCAAGCGCCATTAGAAACAACAACAACAGAATAAGAGAAGTGAGAATTTTTTTTACTTGGTGACTAGAAATTATTACAGTTTTATCACGAATTTATAGAAAATCTAAATCAGTTCTTTTACACGATAACAAAAACAGCAAAAAATAGCTGCTAGTATAACATCTGCATTACTTTCAAAGAATTCATCGATCCTTTATCTGGATCACTTTCAAAAAATTCTTTGACTCTTTATCATTGATATATTAATATGTTCATTAAAGAATCCTTAATAACTAGGTTTAGTTACACAGTTATTAATCAAAAGCATTTTGTATTACAGTTCAAATGTTGTAAATTCAAAAAACTGTAACCAGTTTTCTAAACAAAATTGATTTCTAATCTGTTACAAAATATATCCAAATATTATTTGTTCAATTATAAAGATAAGTAGTTTTCTTTTAAATTTTATTTACTCTTTATTTTTTAACCTTGTTTTTTAATTCATTCTTTATATATAGATTACGAAAAACAGAATACATTCCCTATAGGAATTTAGTATTACAAGACATCACTAAAGTAGAGTATGAATTTATTTATATTAATCGAATAAATGATATTTAAGTTGTAAAAATAATTAAATAATAAATAAGGATACTTTATATGAAAAAGGTTTTAAAAAAGTAACACAAAGTGAACTAGTTGAATGATAGGAGTTATAATATCTATTTTTTAAAAAAATTTCTGTTAAAACGATATTCATTTCAAAAATTTTCAAAAACTTAAGTTTCTTAAACTTATATATATATATATATATATATATATATATATATATATATATATATAATAAGAATAGGGAATTTAATTTATCATTATCAAATTTCAAAATTATTAAAACTATCTCTGGAAAAAGTTTATTCCAAAAAATATTTTTAGTTCAAGAATTCATTAAAAATCTTTGATCTTTTCTAAATTTTTATGACCATTTCCGACCCATGAATTTTCTCTTGTTCTTAAATGATATATACCTTCGTCTTTTTGGTTTCTATGTATTCCTCTCCTGAACATATTGCTAGAGGTGTGAGATAGGTGAAAAGTCAAACGTCAGAAGGGTGTGGCCTATTCTCCCACTTCCATGACCTTTAATCTGACCTCCACAGTTAATGGCAAAATATAGCCTGTTTCTCGGACTGTATTAAGGGAAGAAAATTGAATTCGAAGTACGTTGTTTCCTTTTAGTTCGATAAGGTATAAATTTTATTAAACGTCTGCAATTTAGACTACTAGAACCAGATCAAGGACCAATACTTTTTATATAACAAATAACATTTACCTAGCCAATGTATTTCTTTGAACAATCGCACACACATATTATCGAAGGTACAGATTGACAAGTGATCATTATGGTATCAGGACTCGAACTACGGGAATTAAAAGACATTATTTAAATATTTATATAATGTTTGTATTTTTTAAGGATAAAATAATGAATGAAAGTAAATTTATATAAACATATATGTGGCTTTTGAACAAAAGCATATTTTGATGTTAATTTTAGCATTCATTTACAAAAATTAGGATTAATCTAGTGAAATAAGAATTGATCGAATTTTTCATTTTTCTTTGTAAAATTACATGTGTAATATATCTTAGAATTTAACAAACTAATTTAAGAATTGCATTCAAAAATGAAATTTTTGTTTATAATATATGAAATTATCTGTGAAATTTTAGAATTATTTTAAAACAAAATTACATTAAATAATCATAAATCCATTTCTAGAAGATTCAACTCCAATTTAAACTTCTGGAGGATTTCATTTTCGCAAGAACTGAAACATTTGAGTACGTAAAAATATCTAGGTCGAATTTTTGGACGAATTTAACACTTTTCTTTGCAATATCAAAAGAATGACAAACTAATGTATTGTGGTTTCTTAAACCCTATAAGACTGGAAATCATTCAGATAATATATTTTTGTCTGAGTGTTTTGATCTTGTCTAAGGAGGGTATTCTTCAAAATTACGAATCAAATTCGAAAAAATCTTTATGGCAGTTTTACAGTTATAGAGATGAAAATGTGCTTTTTTCATTTAAACACTGAACTTCCTAAAAAATTTCAATTCCACCTTTTCTGAATAAGTTAGTTTGTTTTCAAGAAAATATCTAGTTAGTATTTTCGTGACGTATGCAATAGTTTTCTCTGAATACTTATAACATATCAGAAAATAAGAAGGACAGACTAATGCATTGTCTTAAACTCTAAAAGACTGGTAATCGTTATGGTAATATTTTTTGTTTGAATTTGGACATCTAGACTAGTCTAGGGTAATCTAGGTCGCAGTCATTTATTTCTTCAGACAACTGAATTCTCAAATAAACATTTATTTATCCCATCAGAACAAGAAAAAGTAATCATTTTGAACATATATTTTTGTTTGATTACTTTGATCGTGTGTAGGGTTGGGTAATCTTCAAAATTACAAATCAAATTTGTAAAGAACTTAATGGCAGTTTTACACTTATAGGCATGGAAATGTGTGTTTTTTTTCATGTAAATACTGAACTTCGTAAAAAATTTCAATTCCACCTTTTCTGAATAAATTAAATGTGTTTTTAGAAAATATCTAGTTCGAAATTTTTGTGACATATGCAATAGTTTTCTTTGTATACTTACACTGAAGTGACAAAAGTCATGGGATAGCAATATGCAAATATACAGATGGCAGTAGTATCGCAGCGAAAAAGTATAAATGCGTAGTTCGTTTTCCAGAGCTTTCATTTGTGTTCAAGTTATTCATGTGAACAGGTTTTTCGTGATTTATGGGTGGCACGACGAGACTTTGAACGTGGAATTAACAGACTTTGAACGTGGAATGTTAGTTGGAGCTAGACGCATGAGTCCTTCCATTGCGGATATCGTTAGTGAATTCAACATTCCGAGATCCACAGTATCAAGAGTGTGCCGAGAGTATGAAATTTCAGGCATCCCATCCTATCATGGACACCGCAGTGGGCGACCACCTGCACTTAACGACCGAGACCGCCGACGTCTGTGTAGAATGGTCAATGTTAATAGACACGCAACACTTCGTCAAATAACTGCAGGAATCGATGTGGGACGTACGAGGGACGTGTCCGATAGTACTGTGCGGCGAAATTTGTTTTCCTTGGGCTATGACAGCAGAAGACCGACTCGAGTGCCTTTATTGACAGCACATCGCCAGCAGCTACTCTCCTGGGCTCGTGAGAATATCGACTGGCCCCTAGACCAGTAGAAAACCGTGGCGTGGTCAGATGAGTCACGATTTCAGTTGTTACGAGCTGATAATAGAGTTCTAGTGTGGCGCAGACCCCACAAAGCCATGGACCCAAACTGTCAGCAAGGCACTGTTCAAGCTGGTGGTGGCTGCATAATGGTGTGGGTGGTTATTACATGGCATGTACTCGGTCTTCTAGTGCAACTGAACCGATCATTGACTGGAAATGGTTATGTTCAGCTGCTTGCAGATCACTTGCAGCCATTCATGGACTTCACGTACCCACACAACGATGGGATTTTTATGGATGACAATGCGCCATGTCACCGGGCCAGAACTGTTCGCGATTGGTTTGAATAACATTCCGGGAAATTCCAACGCATGGTCTGGCCACCTAGATCGCCCGATACGAATCCCATCGAGCATTTATGGGACATCATCGAAAGATCCGTTCGTGCCCAAACTCCTGCACCATCCGCACTTTCACAATTATGGACGTCTTTACAGACAGCACGGCTCATTATTCCTGCTTGTGGACTCCATGCCACGTCGAGTTGTTGCACTTCTTCGGGCAAAAGGAGGACCGACACGATATTAACAGTCATCCCATGACTTTTGTCACTTGTATATCAGTGTATATCATATCAGAAAATAAGAAGAACAGATTAATGCATTGTCTTAAACTCTAGAGTCATAGTCTAGAGTCTAGTCTAGTCTAGAGTAATCTAGGTTGAAATATACAATTGGACATGCAAATGTGTTCTTTTCATGTAAATATTGAACTTCGTAAAAATTTTCACTTTCACCTTTTATTAGTAAGTTAGATTTGTTTCAAGTATTTATTTAAATTTTTGTGACGTATGCAATAGTTTTCACTGTATATTTTTATCATATCAGAAAATAAGGACAGAGTAATGCATTATCATAAACTCTAAAAGACTGGTAATCGCTATGGTAATAACTTTTTGTTTAAATTTGGACATCTAGTCTAGTCTAGGTTAATCTAGGTCGCAGTCAATTATTTCTTCAGTCTACTAAATTCTCAAAAAAAAAAAAAAAAAAAAACACTTATATATCCCACCAGGAAAAGAAAAACTAAGATTAATGGAGAATGAAACTAAAGGAAAGTAACGTCGGATAATCCGATAACCTTATTATAAGAATGATTATATTTATCACATTGATGTGCTATATTTGTGTTCCAAGCTTATGTATTTGTTATCGTTCTGAAGCAGACAGAAACAATTCAGATCAACATTTATTAATGCCTTGGTCTTCTTTTTTATTGCATTCTATTGATTATTGTGGAAGTCGGACAGCTGGACCGATATGCATTATGACTAACTTCTGCTTGTTATTGTTTTCTTGTGAAGATAAATTCAGTAGACATCGCCGTTGTTATCAGTGTAACCGGAAATGTCTTCCTGAGCCCAACAATAACTATCTAAAAATAGAAGAATTGCTAATACATAAAAGAATAGGGGTGTTTCCACTAAATTCTGCGCTTATATAAAAGTTATTCTATCAGTTATGGGTGGCAAAATATTTTTTTTCAAACATACAAAATCCGAAACATTTTATTTGAATTTTCATCCCATTAGCAATTTAATCCTGCCGATGACAAAAATTTATAAATAATTCTTTTAGTTAAAAAGACTTAGATATTAAAAACCGTAATTCAGAACAGTAATGGTGTAAATGGAGCTACTTTATTGAAAATTTTATTTTTCTAAATTAAAGCACAGAAACCTGGTTTCTAAGACCAATTTGACGAAATTTGTGTTAAAAAAACATCTCGTCAGTGCTCTAAAATGGAATATTGTTTATTAAAATTATTTTCTCATTGAGATTTTCAGTCTATTGTTAATTATTATAAATATTAGAGAAATCATTAAATAAATTTTTAACCTTAAACTTCTTAATAGATGGCACCACTAGCAGGGATTCAAAATTTAATTCGTTTAATCGTTGATTAACAATGAAGCTCTAAAAATATCAATATATAGTTTAGAAATCTAATTGCGTTAATTATTCGTGGAATTTAATCAGGTCGATTAAAATATGTAGGAATTCGGGTGAACCTCGGAAGTTTATTTTAAAGGTTGAAGGGGTATAAAAAAATTAATCGAATTCATGAATTTAACTTTTACAGGTATAAGCTACAAAAAACTGTAAACATTTCATGGACTGGAAACAAAATTCACAAGCAAAAGAATACGCGAATTGAATTATAAATAAATATCCTTAAGCAGGAAAATCCGATATGAAAAATACAACAGTATATATCATAATCTGATCTCTTTCGTTTGGAAAAAGTCATTTTAAGTGCACCCGCTTCCAATCTGATATTTCATTTTTTTTAATCCCGAAACCAATTCTTCTAATTTGGCTTCGAATATTTATTTTAAGAGTCATTGAATGAAATGCATATTTGCTTTTCAACCATTTTATCTTGAGCTATTGAAAAAAGATTGTCATTGCAACGAAAACTTAGCTAAAGTTATTACTGCTTCTAATTTCGCAAATATGTTTCAAGGAATTCTATGGAATTGAATTTGGAAAATGGAACTGAAAATAAAATTGATTGAAGTATCAAAAATGAATTCTGCTAAGTGTAGTACTTATTCGAGAAAGAGACATAAGGTTCTTGTAAGTTTATTTTATACAAAATTTTAAATCACCGAGAAAGTTTGAGAAAATTTGATTACACTATTCTACTCGGACCAACATATATATGTCATGCTTTATAAATGTATGAAAAATGG
Source organism: Argiope argentata (assembly GCA_026289955.1). NCBI lineage: Eukaryota > Metazoa > Arthropoda > Arachnida > Araneae > Araneidae > Argiope > Argiope argentata. The sequence continues at coordinate 996,661 of JAOUZG010002149.1, read as the reverse complement.
AATTTGTTAGTCATATATAATTTTTAGTATAAAATTATTCCATTTAAAAAATTGTTAACATATATCTGGTATTAATAAAAACTATTTGATTGTATTTTTGTATCTTGGCGCTTTTCAAGGCAGATTATCAGAGCTAATGCTACCAATTTTGGCTCATCAAATATTATTGAAATTAAAAGCGTGCATAATGGGTCGAATTTTTAAAATGTTCATTAAAATTTTATCTAGAACGAAAAGAATTTTCGACTTTTTCGCATAATAACTCTAAAAAAATATTATAGAATAAAATAATTTTTACATCAGTTCAATTTCAAAACATCAAACTTTTTACCTGCTTTTATTTTAATTAATTTATTAATTTCCCCCTGTGGTGGGGGTGTTCGGGGGTTCTAATAAAGTATGTTTAGTGTAACAATTATTTATTAGGAAAAAAAGGTAAGTCACACACAACACAAGAAGATAATTTTAACAAATTACACAAACACATAGAAAAGTTTGAGATGCGTCCATGCCCGTTGCTTGAGCTTTACTGGTGTTGTCGAGGTTTGCGCTCATTAGTCTAGGTGGCGCAGCAGTTCCGGTTACAGTCAATAGTGGCTGCTACAATCTCCCCCTCTGTCTCTGATGACGTCCCGACGAAGAGACAGGACTAAAAGTATTGGGAGGTCTTTTGGCAGTCAGTGTTATCTGTTGTGGCTTTTTGAGTTTCTGGGCAAGGTGATTTGATGTAGACGACTCGGGCACACAAGGAGGTTGTTGAGTAGTAATACGTGGTGGCACGACAGATTTTGGCGGTCTACCTCTTTTTCTGAGAGGGACAACTGGAGAAGTATCCACATCTCTGAAGGGCGAAAGAGCAGATGTATGGTAGGTCGCTATCGGTTCGGATGGCTTATCAAGGCTGGCTATCACATATGAAGTAGGAGACTTCTGGGTGAGGATCAAGTATGGTCCGTCCCGTTTTAGAATAAATTTTGAAGTTTTTTTGTTTTTGGTGTTACTTATGGGGTGTAAAGTAACCCAAACTTTATCACCAGGAGAATAAAAATTTTGACGTCGGTTTTTGTCGTAGTATTTTTTTCGTTGATCTTGTTTTATTTCGATACGTTCTCGTATGACATTTGTAATGTTTGCAAATCTTTTCAAATACGGTGCGATTTCTGGAACGAAATTATCGTTTTCGACAACAGTCCTAAAATCTTGAACTACATCGTCTACAGTTCTTAATTCTCTTCCGAATTGCAGGAAGGCAGGTGTATGTCCTGTAGTATCACAAACAGCTGAATTCATAGCAAAACGAATATACGGGAGTTTGTCTTCCCAACTATCGTGGTCGTTTCCCACAAGAATAGCCAATCGAGGTTTTAGATCACGATTTTTCCTTTCTACAGGATTAGCCTGAGGATGATAAACTGGAGTAAGGCACTGATCTATTTGAAGAACAAAACATATTTGTTGGAGGACGGCGCTAATGAATTGTGGGCCATTATCACTTATAATACGTCTTGGAATACCATATCTTAGAAATACTTCTTCTATCAGTGTGATTGCACATTCTTTAGCAGTGGCTGATTCCAGAGCAAACAGTTCTATCCAGCGGCTTGCGCAATCTTCAATGATAAAGATCCATCGTTTACCAGTAGCGCCTTGGGGTAATGGTCCAAACAAATCAATTGAAAGTGTCTCAAATCTTTGAGATTGGATAGGTGTCCTTAAAAGTCCAGCAGGTTTCAAATTAGTAGACTTGTACCGAGCACATTCCGGGCATTTCTTCACATATGCAACAATGGAAGACCGCATTCCTATCCAGTAATAGCGCTGGGCTATTCTATGGTAAGTTCCATCTTCACCATAATGACCTGCAGTAGGTGCATCATGGTATTGTTTTAACACGTTTGAAATTTCATGAGATGGAACAACAAGTTGTGCCTCGTCTGTATCTGCATCAGGAACAAAGCGATAGAGGACTCCTTGGTTCATCAAATACCCTCTTCCGGTCCAGTTTACAAAATTTTCATCTTTCGGTGATGATTCAAAGCTTTCAATTATTTGACGCAAATTATCATCTTTCAATTGAGAATCACGCATTTCCTTTGAAGTTCTTGCAGGCATGTCTGCTATCACAATATTACAAATTTCACGAGAGGAAATTTCTTCTTCGCAAACTGGCCGTGAAAGCATATCCGCAATGACGTTTGCTTTTCCAGATACATATTGAACTTTCAAGTTGAACGATTGAATTTCTAAAGCCCATCGAGCAAGTCTTCCTGTTGGGGACTTAAGAGTCAAAAGCCATTTCAAAGGTTGGTGGTCAGATGCCACTGTTACTTCTGAACCTTCTAAGTAACCACGGAACTTTTTGAGGGCCCATACGACAGCCAGAGCTTCTCGTTCTGTAGTTGAATAGTTTCGCTCTGCTTGAGAAAGCAATCTGCTAGCATATTCAATAGGGTGTTCTTCAGAGCCTGAGCCTTGAAGTAAACAAGCACCAAGGGCATAATTACTAGCGTCTGTCCGAAGAACGTATGGTTTATTTCCATCAGCTTGCTTCAACACGGGAGGTGTTACGAGACAAGTTTTTAAGTTATCAAAAGCATTTTGCTGGGTGAAACCCCATTCCCATGAAGCTTTTTTCTTTGTAAGATCACTAAGAGGTCGTGATATTTCTGCAAAGTTAGGAATGTATCTGCGGAACCAGGAACATGTTTGAAGGAAGGATTGTACTTCTTTAACATTTTTGGGAGGTGGAATTTTCTGAATGGAGGAAACTTTTTCCTGATCAATTTCAATTCCTTCTTTTGTAATCCAAAATCCTAAATATTTGACACGAGATGAAGCGAAATGACATTTATCTCTATTTGCTTGCAATTTAAAAAGTAAGAGTCTTTCGAAAACAGCTTGTAAATCAGAGAGATGTTTCTCAAATGATTCTGACAAAATGATGATGTCATCGAGATATGTGAGGGTGAGAATATCATCAAGATCATTTCGGAAACGGTCCATTAACCTTTGAAAGGTTGCAGGGGCATTCCTTAAACCAAATGGCATTCGTAAGAACTTGTATGTTCCAAAGGGACACACAAATGCAGTTTTTTCTTGATCGTCTGGATGAACTTCAACTTGATGATATCCTGCTCGAAGATCGATAGTTGACATGAAAGGAGTAGGTTTTGCGTCATGCAGCAAATCATCCATTCGTGGAAGTGGGTAGGAATCAGGAATTGAAATGGAGTTCAGCTTTCTGTAATCGATGCAGAGGCGCATTGTACCATTAGGTTTTGGTACCAATACCACAGGCGAAGCATATGGGGATTCACATTCTACGATAATTTCTTCTTCCAAGAGCTTATTAATTTCTTGTCTTAAGATTTCTTTCTTTGCAGGACTCATTCTATAAGGTGGCACTGCAATTGGAAGGTGGTCACTGGTATTGATTCTGTGTTGGATAAAAGGTGTTGGCGCTCCCCCTGGCTGGAAGCATGTCTCGTACTTTTCCAGTAAGGAATTAAAATCTTGTCGCTGTTGAGGAGAAAGATGTGTACCTTCATGATTACGAAGTTGACAAGGTTGAGGCACAGTGGGTACTTTTAGGAGAGCATTTATATTAGGAGGCGTTTCTATGAAAGCATACTTCTTTTGAGGGGTTTCAGAGAAGTACCAATGTTTCTTCTGGATATCTAGGACGATACCTGCAGCACTTAAAAAATCAACACCGAGAAGAGTTCGGTTTCCTTTGGCGTGTTTCAACACTATAAGCTCTGTTGGAATATTTTTCCCTTTTACAATAATATTCACAATGGTTGTGAGTATTTCTGTGTTTCGAATATGTCCATCGGCTAATGTCATATCAATTGTTTTCTCTTCAAATTTCATACCATGCTCTTTGAGAAGTAGGTACAGTTTTTCACCGGCCACAGAATGTGTAGCACCTGTGTCAGCACACACGGCTGCTTTTTTATTGCAGATTGAAACTTCAATTATGTTCAGTGGGTGAACATCTGTTGAAAAACTATAGAAAGTCATTTGATTAAGATTTGCAGGGAAATCATCGCTTTCTTGGATTTTTGGATTGCATATGCGGCATTTAGATTTGATTACTCCAGGAGTTCCACAGCCGTAACAAGTTAATGGTTTTCTAGCTTCTTGTAGCATGTCAGGGCTTGTTTTCTGTGCTCTGTCATTGCAAAAGGAGTCCCGCCTACTTTGACTGAGGACTCCGGGATCCCGCCTGCTTTGACTGGGGAACCCAGACAGAGGCTTTCTATCAAAAGTTTGTTGATATTGCAATTTTGGACCTTTGGGGTAAAAAGTTCTTTTGCCTTTATCAAGCCTGACTTGGTCAGTTTGTTTTGAGTAATATGGTTTATCCACACAGCTATTCAGCATTTGGGATTCTTTCTTGCTTGTTCGCAAGTTGTCGTAAGCGTCTAATTTTTCTACTAGGTCATCAGGGGTAACCCAATCACACCATATGTCTAAGAAATGATCCTTTACTTCTGGTGGTACCCGTTTCTTCATTTGATCTAGGATCATCAAGTTCTTTAATTTATCGAAATCTTGGATGTGGAGTTCTTCCAACCATCCTTCGAAGTAATTTCTCAGTTCAAAATGGAAATCTTTCCATGTTTTGTCCGGAGTTTTTCTATGAGTTGCGAAAAGACGTCGCAATTTCTCTGGACTCAGTTTAAATCTTTGCAAAAGTAAATTTTTCACATGCTCGTAATTTTGAGCTTTTTCCTCAGGTTCGCGAGTAATTATTTGTGCTATTTCATTAGGAAGCACACCAAGCAAATGTGCTACCCAAGAGTCTTTTTCTATTTTCAAAAATTTTACTTGCCGTTGAAATAAATTTAAAAAAAGTGACATATCGTCTTCTTTGGGATTAAAAGTTTGAATCAAATTGTATAATTGCAGATTATTTGAAACATTGGCGACATCAGGCAATGAAGCACATTGTTGAGCTTCTATCTGAAGTCGAATTTTTTGAAGTTCAAATTCTTGTCTATCTTTCTCTTCACTTTTTTGACGTGCCAGTCTTTCTTGTTCACGAGCATTTCTTTCCTTTTCTTCAGCTTTCTCACGAATAGAAATAATTTCGCGTTCTTTGGATATTCTTTCTTCAATAATGTTATTTAAACATTCGCGCACAAAATTTTCATCGTATTGTTCGGATGTAGTTATTAGGGATTTTAAAGTTAAAATCACAGCATTTGGAGGAATGTCGATATTCATTTCACGAGCTAAACTTTCAAGATCACACTTTTTGCCCTTTCCCAGAAAACTCATTTTTAAAAGCCACTATTTCACTTTATCTTGTAAAAGTGATGCCAAATTTGTACACAGCATATAAATATATATATTCTAACACACCGTTAATACATAAATCAGTTGGAATAAAAAGAATAAATATATGCTTAAATAAAATTGATGAGAATATTTAGATTGCATTTATATACAATTGGAATTAGTTGAAATTTTTATACATTTTTAGAAATCTATGTTGAAAAGAACACAATCATAAATTTATTCCAACTTATAATAAATTCACTTTATGACAAGAATACTTTCTGCATATAAGAGAGATACAAAAAAAAATCTAAATGGATATACTCTACTCAATACGATAACAAAATAGCAGCATCGAAAATGCATATTAATCATGTGAGTTCCAAGTTCAGCGCAAAGGAAAGCAATTGAAGAGAGTTATGTCTTATTCAGAAAATAGTATTGCTGAGTCAGCAAGAAATTATACATTGGCGTGAGTTCAAGGTTATAATCGAACTGCACTACGCTTACTTAAAATGATTCAATGATTATACATTATAAAATTGATTATTTTCTTTTCAAAAAGAATGAGAAATCTTTAAAAATATAACACTTTCATAAAATTTGTGTATGCTTATACTAAAATTATCAATTATACCAATTCTTTAAAATATGTTTAAGACACACAGCAATAAAACAATTCTATGTTTTTAAACACTGGTAACATATTAGTAACAAAATACTCATACATATTTTTCAAAATCAGCACTGAATGCTCCGAGATAAATTGTTATTTATAATTACACATTTTTTATAAGATTTATTATCAATTCAAATAAATCAATACTTCTTGCAAATTTGCAATTAAGGGTTTTTTTTTTTTTGTAAGAACAAGGATTGTTCTACACAAGAAATTCAAACTTACCAAAATTATCCTTCGGATCAGGAATATGCAAGAGAATGAATTACCTACGGATGAGGTTTCCTATAATCATTAACCTATGGATTAGGTTTTCAAAGCTGTTCTTCCGTTGGATACGGAGTGCTGAAAAAAATTGCGAGCAAAGTCCAAGCAACGGAATCGTTAAAATTAAATAAACCGGTTGGGCGCCAGTTGTGGTGGGGGTGTTCGGGGGTTCTAATAAAGTATGTTTAGTGTAACAATTATTTATTAGGAAAAAAAGGTAAGTCACACACAACACAAGAAGATAATTTTAACAAATTACACAAACACATAGAAAAGTTTGAGATGCGTCCATGCCCGTTGCTTGAGCTTTACTGGTGTTGTCGAGGTTTGCGCTCATTAGTCTAGGTGGCGCAGCAGTTCCGGTTACAGTCAATAGTGGCTGCTACACCCCTGGATTTTGAAATAAAAAAATATTTCTTGCTTAAATTTTAAGGATAGATTTATTTGCTGAGCTAAAATTTCCTTCATTTTCATATTTTTGGGAATTATTTAATCTAGTGGTTCACTAAGGTTTTTCAAAGCTAATGGAGATATTTTTTAATAGTTATGTAAAAAAATATAGTTACATGATTATCAAAACAAAATTGAAGAACTAGAAAATCCTGTTTAAAAAAGTAATAAGAAATCATTGTTTTCTGACTCTGTTAAGATAGTTTATTTGCAAAATAAATGAAACATATTTACAATTAGTAAAGTAGGAATTATTTTAATGTTTGCTAAAAAATTTAATAAATAATAATAAATGCTACATTACATAGGGTAATAATAAATTTTACATTAGACAAAAGAGATTTAATTGAAAATAAGCACATCCAATATTTCTGATAAACAATATGGATATTAAAGGTGGATAGAAATACTTTTAACTCATGTTGTTGTTGCTACTTATGTAACTTTCCATATTGGACAAGCACCCCGCTGATACAGCAGCATATTTAAGCCGAAAGGAGCGTCTCTTTTTTTTGAAGTAACGCCAACTAGATGACTTAGTATGACTTAGATGATGAGTATGACTTAGCTACACACTCATCGCATTCGTTTGCACAGCCCCTTTTTACAGAAGGGCACAGTCACACATCTCACAAATAGCACACAGAAGAACAGCCTTGCCCGAACGAGGTTCCCAGAACACGAGGAAGACGCGCTACCTCTGCACCAAAAAGCCAACATACCATAACTCATGAGCTTGAATAATGGTCTGACGAAGAGGACGACACTTCAACTAACAGAAAAGGCCTCAAAATTTTCTTCCGGTTTAAAAGTAAAGTGAAATAAATAAGTTAAAGAATGTAATATTAAAAAATTAATTTCAGTAAATTTTTCTTGGCAAATTATTATTCGCCAGAAAAGAAATTATCTGAGTTTATGAAAATGGTAATCGAGCATTCTAAACAAAATCTAAAATATATTTCAAAATACAGTTACTTTTACAAGAATTTAAAATCCAAGTGTAATGCTACATTTGTTCAAATTTTAATATTACATGTGACCTATGCATTATGTTACTGAAATCTTAGAATTCTCTCTATCTTTGCATAAAAAATTACACATTCTAAAGTTTAATTTATAGTAGTTATCTAATATTCTATAAACATAAGCTGGGCTCCATTATTTGGCTAATGGAAATGGTGAATATAGTATATTAAGCTATATTCACCATTTCCATTAGCCGGTTTATTAAGCTACATTCACACAAAGCTTAAGAAGCCTTTCAAATGGTTAGATAGGTGAAAATAGGACCTATAACTATAGATCAGAGATGCACAACCTATGGTATTTGGATCAAAATTGGCCCGCGTAGCCTTCGAAGTTGACCTGCGAATGTTGTTAAAAAAATAAGACTTATTTAAAATCAAATGAGTATTTTTCAAATAAACAGGATAAAACACTGATACGAAAACGATTCTACATCAGAATAAATAATTTATAGCTGTCCATCAAGTTTATTTACTTTTTATTACGCGACTTTTCAGTTTGTTCCCTTCATGGTTACCTGCGAGTACGATTTCCGTGTAGGAGAAGCTCGCGGACGTGAAAAATTTCCACACATGAAAATGCAGTATGAGGGTTTTTAGATTTTAGAAAGTGCTATACAAAAATTGACGTATTTTCTTCTCCTTTTTCTATTGATATAAATCTAGTGGATGAGAGTATGTAGTTAGCTAAATTGATTTACAAAATTCTGATTTTTTCAAAAATCAATTCAAAGAAAAACCAATATTAGAATTGTATAAAGATTTACCCGACGGCCGTCAGCGATTTTAAGCCAAAAAGAGTGTCTCTTGTTTGAAGTAGCGCCAACTAGGGACAAGAGTACGATTTAGCTACTCACTCATCAAATTCGCTTGCACAGCCCCTTTTTACAGGTAGGCACATTCATACACCTTACAGATAAAACACAGAAGAGCAACAACGTCCTAATAGGGAACTCGAACTCAGGACCACCAGCTCTTGAGAAAGGTGCTATACCATGACGCTGGCGGATTTCATATGTAACATGAGAAAGAATTCACATACAATAAATCTATAGTTATAAAACTTATGTTTCCACCGATACAATAATCCCTAATTCATATATTCTAACTCACCAACTACGCCCTTTTACATGGATTTCCTGGAATCTATATTTTTTCCTTTATCAAATAAATTGTCAAATAGCTTGATTTCATATGTAACATGATCAAGGCTTCAAATATAATATATCTATGGTTAAAAAAATTTAGTTTTCGTTGCTACAATAACCTCATTAATCTACTATAATAATACTGCAGTTGTAATCCGCATCTCCTAACTCACCAACTACGCTCCTTTTCATGAAATCCATAGATTATTTTTCCTTATGAAATAAATTTTCAAATAACTTGATTTCATATTTAATATGAGCATGGATTAACACACAATGAATATATGGTTATAAAACTTTTGTTTCTACCGCTACAATAACTCCAGTAATCTTCAGTAATATTACTTTAGTGGTAATCCATATATTCTAACTCACCACGTCCTGTTATATGGATTTCAGGTAATCCATAGATTCTTTTTTCCTCATCAAATAAATTTTCAAATAACTTGATATCGTATGAAACTTGTTCAAGACTTCACACACAATAAATGTATGGTTATAAAACCTTTGTCTCTACCGCTAAAATAACCCCAGTAATCTCCAGTAACAATAATTTACTTGTATTCCGCATCTTCTAACTCGCCATCTACGCTCTTTTAAATGGATTTCATGGAATCCATAGATTCTGATAAAACCCATCCTATCGGTGCCATCTATAAGAAAAATGTATTTATATCATTGTTAAACATGAAATATATTTGAATTCCAAAAATCAAACTAACTTCGAAATTTTAAAAGTCTATATAGGAAACTAATGTCATTTCCCTTTGAATAATAAACCATTATTCATTATTCTTATCAAATAAGAGGAATCTTGTCATTTATCAGAAGAATTCGTATGCATCAGCTCATAAATAGCTAAACCACCAGACATAAAAATAATCAATATTGTCCTTTGAGCAGCGAAATGGAATAGAATGCAATTTCGTATCTTAAAGAATGTAAAATGGGAGTTATCAGTACAGCAAAATAATAATAAAAGAGTTGTTTTCAAATGAGATATAAAAAAGCAAAATGCACAAGACAATAAAAAATAACACGACTTTCGCCATTGGAAGTTAGGGAGAGAGAGAGAAAGTGCAGATTCCAAATAAGCATAAAGTAAATCACTATCAGAAAATATTGGATTAAGGCAAGACACCGTGTTTCCCCAACAGAAAAATAAGATAGTAAACACGGAGTTTTATTCCATTTAGAAGAAGCATATTTTAAGCAGAATGTAAAAATGAATTTCGTCTCTTCCGATTCTTTTCGAAAGCCCTCATCCCAATAATTGCATTAGTCTAGATCCGCGCAATCATTTATGGAAAGAAAAATGTCCCAAACCTTCCCTGGAAAATCCTCCCAAAGTTAGACACATATAAAATATTTCTTTCGAACCATTGTCCTTCGTCTGAACCCCAGGGGAGAATATCTTTTGGAAACCCTCTTCAGACGACGATGCATTGCCTTAATGCCCGGATGCTGCAATCTCCATCGCATCCATCATCTCTTTCTCTTTTCATCCTCCGCATCCTTTCTCTCCTCTAATGATCCTCTCTATCTCCATCTTCATCCTCATCTTCTTCCTCTTTCTCCAGCGAGTCCAAAAGCATGAAGTTTTTATACTTCAATTTTTTTCTACAGTCTTTAACTTTTTTTTCATAAGTCGACTGTAGAAAAAAAATGTCTCTTCCTAATTTCGAAGAACACTTCTTATCATTTTTTTTCCTAATAATATTTCTAGTCGTCCCCTTTTTGCACTTCATTTTTCATTTGGTATGTGTTAGGAGGAATTGTTTCATGTTCTTTTATTTTATTTTCTCGCCTTTTCTCTTCCAAAAAGAGCACTATTTTATTTCCCCCCCTTCGTCTTTATTCTCTTACTTTATTTTTCGGGTTCGATCTCCTTTTCACAACTTATAAGCTTTGCCTAAAATGTCTCATAAAGTTATAGATTTTTTTCTTCTTACTTTTTTTTCATTCGTCGAAGCCATTTTTATTTTTCTTGCCTTTTTTTACACTTTTTTGATAGCAGGCAGTACGACTGAAGAAAACTAGAATTCGATAAAATAATCATAAAATAATAGTAGCTATCTATTTTACGGTGGGAGGTTATTTCCACAAGAAAAAAAAAGGGAATCGAATGAAATACAAAAAAAAGTGGATTTGAAAGAGCAATGAAGTGGGAATGACTTTCCAATCAATAAAGTATAGCAATTCATCAAAAATGGAATTCGAATGTCGTGTTTTTGATGTTGTTATAAACTGTTTAACATTTTCCTTACGACCGGGATATGTAATTTTATGTTTTCGCTCTTTTTCTGTTTCAGAGAATTTCGCAATATAAAATTCATGAATGATTCCAATTTTGGGGTTTATTTCTTGCGAAAAAATATCTCATAAGTGGAACTTGGAAGCTTTTATTTTTTGGGGAAATAAATGCACTAAATACATTTTTTTATATTTTTAAGGATATACGTTTTTTATGAATCATCATTTTTTTTTGTTTCTGAGAGTTTCGTAATTCAAAGCTTTTAAATGACTCTAATGGTCAGTTTTTTTTTAATTCAAGAAATAAATTTATCTGTGGAATTTTTATTTTTTTAATGCATTATTCATTGTTTATGAAAAAAATTCCATAAAAAATATTAAAGATATTCATTAAATAAAATTTTAAGGATATCTGAATCCGGATATCTTGCTTTTGAAGTCGTTATAATCTTTATGGTTTCCTTTATTAATACGATAAGAAATAGTTTAGTACCGATGCTTTTAAGTGATTTTGATGGATTGTAACAAGACATTGATGAATGATTCTTATGTTTGGAATTATTTCTTGAAAACAGTACATAAATATGTGATTATATTTCTCTCTTTCATTCTTGATCTATTCGATATAATTAATTACTATTCATTTTTAATAAATAAAATGCATTAAGACACTTTATTCGGATTAATAATTAGTATTTTAATATGAAATACGTATGCTTATCTTTTAATATCATTGACAACTCACTACAATTTTCCTTTTGGTTAGATTTGTAATTCTATACATTAAATATTTTCAGCTTTCTAAAATCTTTATAACACAAAATTGTTAAATAAATGTAATATCTGTCAATATTACTTGAAAAAAAATTAATCGGTGATTTCTCCCTCTTTAATACTTTGCAATGTATATATATATATATCAAATGAAGTATTGTAAAGATAATTCGTCATTGATTACTCCACTTCCAAAGAGGATGAGAAATCAGTAATTTAAACATATTCTTTTAGAAGATTCCTGCATTTCTATTGATATAAGCCTTATTGATTTAAGCATATTGAACATTTCTTTTGATATAAGACCAGGGATAAAGGTTTCGTTCCCTTTTTACTCTTTTTGTACACTTTGTGAACTTTCTCCTGCTGTTGTACCTCTTAAGATGGAATAAAACAGTAATAGCAAATTCAACATGTGTTTTCTCCATGATTTTGGGCCACTATTTTGAAACATAATTTCATCTCAAAAT
>JAOUZG010002149.1:968485-983909 GCA_026289955.1 Argiope argentata | reverse complement strand
ATTATCACAATGGTTTTGATGTAATAAAGGGGCTCCAAAAATTCTAAAATTTTTCTCCTTTATATATTTAAAAAGAATCGATTGATATTCATTTAAAATTGATCTTAATTGTATTTACCAATAATTCTTTTAGTTAATGATTTATTTTATTGATTCAGGTGATAAATAACAAAAAAATCGGGTTAACTGGATAGCAATAAGTTCAATCAATGCACTTAAGTAAATGCAGCTTGCTTTGGAGCATTATTAAAACAATGATCTTGACCTTTTTATAACATATAACCATAGGTAGTATTTTAAATTTGACAATAATCCTGTAGTGATATTTACAAAAATAACATCACTTTTTTTGAGTCTTTAAGGAAATGACTGAATATTTATGTGATATTAATATTACTTTGATTGTTTATATGCTAATTTTTTATTGAATTGAAATTTTATTTTACCAAAACTTTTCGAGGTATAGAGCATTATCAAAATACTGTCTTTCATATTTAAATAGAATGTTTTTAAACACAACTAGATTATTCCGAATTATTTGATTGAGCACTAATATTTCAATGCAGTATTTGGGAATATCAAATATTTTATCTACATAAAACAAAAGAATAAATAAAAACGTCATAAAATATTTGAACGAAATAAAACTAAGATGAAACTTTTACAAATTATAGTTATGCTTCATTTTTTGCAGAACATTATTCAGCATACAAAATGATTAATGCGAAGAACTCATAGACATTTTATGTGTACAAGTATTTGTATGCTTAAAGGAATCCACTAGAATTGTTCAATCATCAATTTTGGTAGTAAATCAGCCTAAAGTGAAATGTTGTGGTGCAATTAACAATTGCCAAACGATGGTTTGAAATTGCATTCTGGGTAAGCGGTAAATGTTCCACTTACTCGGAAATAATGTGTGTATTCCAGCCTCAGGTCAAAGTGCAACATTCAAAGATGTTCAAATAATAATTTGAATACTGTAATGGAAATGTCACTGTTAGGATCCTTTAACGTAATGCAGAACCAAAATTATAGAATTTAGAAAGCTAAAACATCTTCCCATCTAAAATTAGCTCATGTGAAACTTTACAAATACAGAAACTGAATACGAGCAAATTTCGCTTGCTGTATATAATTTTACAAACAAGATTCATACAAAAATTTGTTGCGTTTATACAAACAAGCTTTAAATATATCGTAATTTTAAAAGAAACTCAGAGTTTGCGAAATGGCAAATTGTAATATTGGGAAAAATTTAAAAAACTTGCAGTACAATAATAGTAAAATTATTAAAGAAAAATATCCCTTATTGTCAAAGTTGAATTTCCTGCTGGAATCCGATTTCTCTTTCCACCTATTCTTAATGAACAAAATCACATTGTTCATCAATATGATGCTTAATCTTAAGATTTTTAAACCCTGCTGCCGTTGGTGTAATAAAAGTTTAAATCAAATTGATTCCTACAACGAGATTTGCTCATTTGAAGATGGGAAAGTTTTTTTATGAATATAAAACTGAGTGTGAATGATTTTAGTTTACTGAAATATGAAATAATAAATCGAGTTTTAGCAGAAAATTCAGTTTTCTAAGCAATTAATCTATCATCATAAGTTACTTATAAGATATATAATAATGTTGATAATCAGGCTTAGTGTTAAGATTTTTTTTTATTTTGAGTTGATTTCAAATTAACTATTGACGATAATAGTCAATTTCCAAAGTTTAAAACTGCAAATGATATAGTTAAGATGTCTCTCTTTCAGCAGCATTTGTCAATTCATTGCATTGAAGTGGATATTGCTGTTTTTATTATATTTACATCTCTCTTCTTATATTAAAAAGACTGTAACATAGTTTTATTCTACGTAACACAGTCAATGTATTGTTACTGTTTCAGCAGATATAAGTAGCTTCGAAGTAAATTGAATTGAAATAAATAAGACTTTAGTTTTCTGATAATCAGAGATATTTAATTCATATTATAATTTTAATCTGTTGTTGTTTCTTATGGCACTTGCCATGGACAAGCTCGCTGAGGTAGTCAGCAATTTAAGCCTAATCAGCGTTTCTTGTTTTGTAGTAGAGCTAACTAGGGCTATGAGTACGACTTTTACTTTTTACTATACTCACTAATCGCATTCTCTTGCACAGCCCCTTTTTACAAGGTGCACATTCAAACATCTTCCCGATTGAGCAAATAACAACCATGCCCCAACCGAGACTTGAACCCATGGCGCCCAAATCACAAGGAAGACGTGCTACCTCTATGCCAGGACGCCGACCATAATTTCAATCTTCCTGTTTTTAATGTCATTTCCAGTTATTGTTATTTTCATACTTGTGCTTTTCTCAAATTCTTCTAAAACATATTTTTTCCTATGAAAGAAAACTTGCATGTATTGAGTTTTTATTTCCGGAATGGCAAATTATATTTTCTACTCAAATGAATTAGAAGTTTAATGAAAAGATGAAGCGTTAACAAAATGGAAATTGCACAGCGTGCATAAAACACATGGTTAGCTATAAAAAAAGAAACAAAAGTCACTAAATCACTAAATAAACAATCGGTGCAGAATTTTAGCTATCTTATATGTCGGCTTTAAAATCTAATGGGAGAAAAATAAATATATAAGAAGGTGTAATATTTAAAAAATTAGTCTATTCCTACCTAGGTCAAGAAAGAAAATTTTTATTTGTTACTTTTTATTAAATAATTACAATTAAGGAAATAATTTATCTAAAAATTATTGTTTTTCGCAAGGATTGAACTCGCATTCGTCACCTCCACGTGAAAAATACTGAAATCCACGCATTTCACCGATTGAGCTACTGCCTGTTGATTTAAATTATCATTACAAACTGCTAAAACTCTATTTAATGTGTTAAGAATTAATTAAATATAATTAATTAATTTACATTTGAAAAACTGTATTAAAATTGTGTCATCTACTATAAGTTTTAAAAAATGTATTTAAAATTGAGTGGATGAATAAAAAGTATTTTATGAAAGATTGAAAATTTGAACTAAGGAATTGAAAAATAGGGTTGGTCCTTTTTCCTGCATAAAGACATTTTTTATTCTAAGAACGGAGTTTTAAGTTTCAATGTCATCGTTAATTGTTTGAAAAGCATTTAACTCTATGAATTTTTTAAATGAAAATTTTGGAGAAAAATGTATACCTTATCTTAAATTGGAAACGACTTACCACTAATGAGTCGTTTTAGTAATCAGTCTTTTCTAAATATTCATTAAGGATATGTCACAGCAACATAGATGGTATAATAGGAAAAGCAAGAACATTGACTAAGATGTAAAGAGTGTGCACAAATTATGTAAAAATCTTGATACAATTGTGTTATCTAATATTGCTTACATTTTCTAAGCTTATAATAAATTTCATCTTGGTGGATTAAATCATTTAGGTACTGAAAGTGTAATAAAGAAAATAAATATAAAATCAAAGTATACTTATTTTTTCATTATAAAAATTTCTTCATATGTAAGAGCTGACACAGGTGAAGAAACTAAAAACATTACAAACTATTTTGACTGTATGCAGGTATTGAGTTTAAAAGAAATCATTTGAAAGATTTTAATCAAATCAAATGGAAATGAATTATTAAATGTCTGCCTTTATAAACAATTTATTACATAATTAATCTCCTTTACATCCACAATTTGTGTCAGTCCTTGTAAAAGTTATACTAAATAAATACTAATCAAGAATATATGCATCTATTATTTAAAGTTAATAATTAATGCATCCTAACTAAAAAATATATATTTAAAGCATTAAATATTTTAAAATTATATTATTCAATTATAAATTGTTAATGAAAGTTTGATGTCATTATAATTATTTCTATCGCTGTAAATAAAGTGAAATAACTCAATATTTATTATTGATAAGGAAGAATATAGCAACTGAGTCTGTTTCATTAAAATGTATTTTTATAAATTAGATTACATATTAATTAATTTCAATACTAAATCAAATTACATTTGCAGGTACGTGTGTATTTATATTTAATTTACAGTCAGATAAAACTTTCAATTATTTTTAAGGTAATATGCGTCGAAAGATATAAAAAAGTTTAATTTTTTAAAATCAGATATAGGTTTCTATGTTCTTACCTATTTTGGAATTAAAATTGAATAATTTTCTTTAATTTATCGAGATATTTTTGTCAGATTACATAATTAAAAGCTAATCTTGCTTTTAAATCAAAATTTTATGTTATAAAGTTTGTTGTCATCTAAACAGGGTGGTCATTGAATAGTTATTAGGTACCGAATAATAAGGATACGTATTGTATAACAATACTTAAACAGCATGTTAAAAGGAATGCGATTTACCTTTATTTTAAGGAGTCATTAAAGCGGTTTAAATTGAAAATTTACCTCTGAAATAATTGATAATTACTGATATATGTACCACATATTTAGAGATTATATTATCTCAGAAATTGTTTTAGCGAAATTAGACTTGAAGTCACTTTTCTCATTAAGGAACCAAGGAAAATTATTCCATTAGTTTCCCAAATAAAGCCATATCAACAACAGCATATTGTTACATTCAGAGGAAATTTATGTAATATATGTTCCAAAATTAGTTTTTAATAAATAAATGAGGATATAATAATATGGAGCAAAAATAAATGATTAAATAATACATCAAAATTAATTAATCGAATAAAGGAATCGAATAAAAACACATGCTCACAAAAGCAAAATAATTGTTATAAGAATTGTTTTTTAACAGATATTATTTTGTCTGTTAAATTGTTTTTAATAGAAAAAAGACTTACATTTGAAAAGAAAATAATGTGATGAAAAGGATGCTAAAAGTTATGCAAATATATCGTTCTAATAAATAATATTTTGTTTAACTTACGAAATTGGCCACACTTTTGAAGCTGATATTAATTATAAATAAAAACTATTTTATTTCAATAAAACTTTTAGAGAATTTGAAGTTTTTCTTTTATATTCACTTCAAATATTTCACAGGAGTTTAAATTGAAATTATATTGCGGAATTACTAAAAACTATAGGATTTGAAATTTCAGCATTAGCTAAGTTAATCGGAAGTTAAATGACATTTTCCACATAAAATAATATTGTTTTATGAATGAAATTTATTTATTTAATTTTAAAAATAAGGAATTTTCATGCAAGAAATAGTACGGCAGGCACAGAAATAGAAATCCTCTTAATTTAGCTCAGGATCTTATGCAGTCAAGAAACAATCATACATTCTGTAGACGTCTTACCAAAATTACATATACAAAAAGCACATTAGAAAGAATTAAGTTAGTTGAAATGATTTTTCTTCCATTTCAGCAAACTGAAATTCATTCTGAGTTATATAATGAAAGTAAAAACAAACACAACATTTAATTTCAAATGGAAACAAATCAATTTTTAAAAATTAAATCATATTTATATACTATACAAAGAAATTTCATTTATTTATTAATTGAAATGAAAAATAATATCTTCCTCAAAAAAAACAAATAAAAAACATATTTGGATAAACTATCTCATGAGCTTTTCAAGTTGAATACAAAGTTCATTTCAAATTTTTTTTGCTGAGAAAACCCTTTTTTTTAACATTATTTTCAACAATTTTGAAACGAATTGTTAGCCGTAATTACTGTACATCATTAAAAACACATTTCAACCTAACTATTCCTCCAGATTTTCACTTATTCATCGACTAATTATCTCCAGTAAAAAAATAACATGTTGGCTTATTACCTTAAGCTGAAAAGAATACACTCTTAAAGTGAGCTTAAAAAAAAAACATATTCTATACACAAAATTCGATTTCTTATCTCTTGCGTTCTTTCAATATTTAAGTTGGCTTAATACTCGCTCAAATATAAGCAAGCTAAAAATGTGTCTTATAAATAATGATTTTTTAATACTTCTACTTAAAGTAACAAGCAAAATGCAATATCGAATTTTTCCGCCATTTTGACAAAATTAGCACTATGTGTTGTTCCAAAGGATGATTTTTTTTCTCCGCCATTCTTTCTAATACTTTCACAATTTATTCCTTGTTTAAGCATACTGTATAATACGACATGTGTTCCCCGTTAGATCGATAAAACATATCTCAAGATATGGGAAACATTTTGCTTCGTTTTTTCTTATTATTTGTTTCTTATCTGGGATAAAGAGTGTCTCGCCAGAACTGATTAACGTTAGCCATTAGCGAATTCCGATAGCAGCGCAGTTGAGCGGATAGGAAAAAGTTGACCAATATTGCGCTATTGCGATGGATTTCCCGCAGTGCCATCTGTTGGCAGTTTTTTCGCCTAAATTGTCTTGAAGCTTTTTTTTTTAATATTTTTTTTCTTCTTTTCTACTAAGAGTTCATAAGAATCGATTCTTTTAACGCTTCAGTTAGCTCAAAAGGTTACTTACAACAAAGATAAGAACAGAAAAGAAATATCTTTTTTTCACTCTAAAGAATATTTGAAAGAAGAAGAAGAAGAAAGGCAAATTTGGAAACTTCTGTGTGAATAAAACCAGTCTGCTTTTGAGTTTCTTAAAAAGACAATGACCGATCATTACTTACTGTTATAGTTAAAATGAAAATAAAAGGAAGGAAAACTAATGTTCATAATCCTTTAAGTAAGTAAGGGTCGGTTTTGTACACCCAGTAGTCACTTTGCTGTTTTAATTGCTACTTTAATTTGCTGGCATTAAACGTAATCGATTGGATTAAAGTATTAAATCATTTATTTTAAGTCTCGAAGAGGCAATGACTTTTAAAAAGTACAGTTGAATTTTATTTCATATTTTTCGAATATTATCAGCCGATTTATTTTTAGCGCATTCAAGAAACACAAGCAACTTTATTTTTTGCAGTGTTTTCGAAAGATAATAGGGATTACAAATTTGTTTTGTAAGATTTTTCTGAATTTTGTAAAAAAAAATATTACTATGTTTAATTAAAATCATTTGAAACTTACTTGATTTTCCTTCTCTTCTTTTCTTTGAGTTTAAATACTAATTCTTTTTTACTTTTAAATATAAGTTAAAAGGAATTTTTATTAACATTTAATAAATAAATTTACATTTAAATAAAATATTAACTTTTATACTAAT
The DNA here is from genome assembly GCA_026289955.1 of Argiope argentata. Classification (NCBI taxonomy): domain Eukaryota; kingdom Metazoa; phylum Arthropoda; class Arachnida; order Araneae; family Araneidae; genus Argiope; species Argiope argentata. The sequence goes on along the minus strand of JAOUZG010002149.1, from coordinate 976,785 downwards.
ATAATGTTTTATAGATTTGTTTTAGAATGAATATCTCCCTGTTTCTTCTTTCTCAGACGAATAGAAAAACGAAAAAAAAAATGTTACGAGCTAGATAAAATAAATTTACTTTACGTTTTATACTCAAATTATAGATTATTGCAGATATTAATACAGTTATTTAAATGGATAATTGTTTACTGTTTTATCTATTTATGTGTATGTGAATGTTCTACGGGAATCCACTTCGTAATTTTGGATGTGAAATTTCCGACATATTGGTTGATTCTTGTCACCCTGGTGAGTACGAAAAATAAGTGGGATCTAGCTTCTCCCATCGATGATGGGATTATTTCCAAGGGAAGGGGTGTAAAGTAGCTGGTGATGGCCTTTAAGACTCAACCACAGTTGCCTATAGTATTGCTGTTACTGTGATACAGTCATTCAGATTTTTTATGCGTGACTTACGTTGGATCGGAGTAGCCAGATTAAGGTTTGTGATTCTACTTATGAAAAGGTGATTTTTAAAAAAAACGCAAGAAACTAAATGGAGTAATTAATAATACAATTTATATCAAAGTCTCAAATATATGTCGTTTTTTTTCATATTATTGGACCAGTATACTCATGTACGGTAATTTGTCTATACATATATGTGAATACAATAACTCATATATATATGCAGTAACAAGTTAAAACTGATTTGGAACATTGTTTTTACATCATACTTATAGATATGTTGTTATTACTAAAGGCACTTTCCATGTACAAGCTCGTTGAAGGTCGTCATTGATTTTAAGCCGAATGAGCATATCTTGTTTTTTAATATAGCACCAACTAGGGCCAATATTACAACTTAGCTACACACTCATCGCATTCGCTTGCACAGCCCTTTTTACAGGGGAGCGCATTCACACATCTCACAGACAGTACACAGAAGAAAAACCATACCCTAACCGGGACGCCCAGATAAAGAGGCAGACGCGCTACCTCTGTGTCAGGACGCCGACATAGTTATAGATCTTCATCCAAGTGTCAATTCTGTAGGTTTACGATAAATCTAAATACACTTAAATGTTTTTGTATACGAATCATTTAAATAAAAAAAGCCTTTTTATTGTAGAGATAAAGGATGAAATCGAAAGAAGAATTCGCTTTTACGTGTAATTCTTTACAATGAAACACCAGGATTTCAAGTTATTCAAAAATTGATAAGAAATTCAAAACATAAATACCACTAAACTTATAATATACAACATCATCAAATATTATTACTGTTACACAGCATCCTTACTATTTCAGAAAACCCCACTATTTTAAACGATTTTAAAGCATAAATAACTTAAACTCAGTACTTCTAACCCTCAAGTTCATATTCACTTGACCCAATTAGCACAAGATATAGTAATATTCCAACAATGTCATTCTGAAAGCCAATCAATGTGATGAAATTACCATAACTATGTTATAAAGCGTTTTATGTTAATAGGGTTAGAATACGTTTTATGATGTGCTCACAAGCGTCCTCCATCCTAAAACGTTTTCTGAAACTACACCTCTTAAGCAGTTCGTCATCCTCTTTACAGCTTATCTTGCAACTATCTAGATGCTTAGTGATAACCTCCATTTTCAATTACTCTGTTTGAATTATTGGTAGATATGATATTTATCGTCCTTTAAATTGTCATAAACTGGCAGTAATAATTTAATTTGCATCCAACATTATTTCAATCAAAATTTAAAGGTTTAAATTACAGAAATCAAGTTTAGTTAGAATTTCTTTCACAAGAATGTTTCAACACGATTAATTTTGTTTCATATTGAAAAGCAATAATTTAAAAGAAATTACAACATGTTTATAATTTTTACCGTAACTGTTGTGACTGTGAAATACAGAGAACTATGAAAACATAACTGTTTTGCATATAGAACTATGAAAAGAACTTAAAAACGTATAAATAAGTATTATATATGTAATAAAAATAGTAGCGTATACCTATTTAACAGTAATAAATTTAAAAAATCATAATAAATTACAATTTTTTTCTATCAACTGTGAGAATTTTTCATACAAAATATTTTTAACGTCTTTACCTAAAAAAGTGTTTGATATGGGATAAAAAAAATGTTAATTTGTTAAGATTTACAACATGAAATATTGCTTATATTTCTGGTGCCAATAAATTTAATATTAAATTTAGAAACGTAAAAGAATATTTTCATGATATTTAAATGTGATTAATTCCCTATTTAAAAACTACAAGGAGAATATTTTAAGTTTAATCTCGTAATATTGATAAATATTTAACTAAGGTCATAATGGCTTAAGCTGCAATCAGAAAAATTCTAACTCATGTTAATGAAAATTTGCTTGACTTCTAGTGACCAACTTGTACCGGGCTGGAATACTTGAACAATTTTTTGAGGAATCGATCAAATTGCAAATGTCCAATAACGAGTATATCGTCATATCACTTTATTCACGTAGACAGCTTAAAAGTATGTATAGAGAAAAACAGCAGTAGAAATTGTCATGTGGGAAATATATTTCTGTCGTTATTGATGCATTTTTTAAAAATTTGACAACCGAGTAGCAATACCTTTAATAGCTTTTTAAATAATTAATTATAAATTTTAATAAGTTATAGTTTCTTGAATTAATCAAATATTTTTAATTAATTCGAAATTACTATGCATAATTTAGGAGTCAAAATAAAATTCTATAATTATTTTATAATTTTTGCATCCCTGAATGTGTTTTAAAAACCTATGAAAAATATTAATACATACATCACTGATGAATATATATATTAATTTAGGGATTTTATGCTTCTGTTCTTCACAGTGAAAGACATATCAGCTTTCAAAGATTTTAAAGAGATAAGTTATTATTGGAGTGTAATAACCGGGTCTTTATTGGCAAAAAGCATACATACTTTGATTAGTTTTTTAAGAATTATTTCTAACATTGTTAAAAATCACAATAAAAGTATAAATATAACGTTTTTAAAATTGAACCACAGGGAAAGTACATACTCAAATGGTAAGAACAAACTATCGAAGAATCGCATAGTACCTACAAATATAAAATATTTTTCTCCTAGGTAATATCCGAAAGAAAAATATCTTCAGGCCTCTTTTAAAAGCAAAACCGGCAAAAAAAGATTACTGGCTATGAATGACATATTATCATGAAAAAATAACTATCCATAAATGATAAATGACGTCTTATTGGGATATAACTCAACCCAGCTGACATCAGCTGAGGCAACGATGTTGATCTCGTCTAGGCAGATACTAGAATAACAAAAAATTCAACTCCTGTCCTAAGCCCTGCCCTGCTGTCAGAATACGGTAGAGGGGTGATTCTGAACGGAAGGACAAAACACTTCTGAACTGTATACTTTAAGTTATAAGTCATAAGTGAAAGTTGTAAGTCATTTCCGATTTGCCGAGCTAAAGAGAGCAGCTACTTGAGGATGAGTCAGCTGTATTTATTTGTAGCACAGAATTTGAGAACTTTTGAAGGTCAAAGACCGAACCCGCTATGCTAGGTTCCATAGCCGTGTAACATAACCACCTGACAAAAACGATCACCTATATCCAGAGGTTGTTAGATGACTGACTAACTAACTGAAACTGCTCTTTCCCTGCGGCCATGACCCTTTTTAACCAACCCCGTTTTATATTTAGATACTGAATCTTACATTTTACTGGTAATGCATGGGAGTGTTTAAGGTCTGGGAATAAGGAATTCTCATACAGCAAGAATCGCAAACATTTTGAATTATATCATTTTATTTCCTTGTCTAGCAAAACTAGGCCATCTGAGATTAGTAACTATTGCAACAATAACAATAGAGATAAAGTAGTCAAATGACTACTTTATTCTTATTTCAGACAAATGGAAATATCTACATCTCTTTACATGCTGGTAAGCATAAATTGCTCCTTTATCTTCAAACTTTAGAAGTGATTCTTTGCTTGCTGTCTAGTGAGATAGATATCTTTACATTCAGTGTAAAAAGGTCAAAACTAATTTGCAATATGATTATTTATTTATCTAAACTATGTTGTTTTTAATCTCGAATGTGAATTTAATGAAATTACTACTATTTCCAGAAGGTTTAATTTGCATCCACAAAATTAAATGCATTCAAGTAGAGTTCAGAGTATATAATCAAGGAATTATAACCTTTTCTTTTTCTTCCCTTTATTGTAGAAAAAAAAGAGAAAGTTCATATTAAAAAGAATACAATTATTGCAACATTTAACCCTTTTTACTCATCTTTATTTACTCGATTTCTTTTTTATTTATATAACTAGAATTTTGTAATATTATGACTCCTTTTTTTGAAATATTACAGTACTTTGAATTTCTATTTTTGCTTTATTTGATACCTTATATCAATTAATTATAATAAAAAATATCTATCGTTGATTATCATTTAAAAATTCACTAAATTCTATTCAGTTTATATAGCACCAAGTATTGGTGAATTTATAAAACATAAATTTCATATTATTTATAATAGTAAAATTTAACTTAAGAATTAGAAAGTAAAACATATTTAAAATTTAAAAAAATCGAACATTAATAAAAGTGTGCTTTTGAAAACTTATTTAATCAAACTAATATGTGCCTGAAAGAAAATTCTCAGGGTTGTTTATTACACTTAGGCCATAGTCCGTGAGGACATGAAAGAGTTTTCTTTGAAAGATGTGCTAAAATTATTAAGTCATCTACTTTAATAAATACAAACTGCTTTTCTTACACTTTCTTTTCTATATTGTATCTAAAAAAGAAGTTGATATTAAAGAAAGCAAAATTGTATCACTTCTCCATTTTTATGAATTTTCATTTAATTTAATACTATCTATATAGTTGGAAATCTATAATCAAACTATCAATCATTTTCTGAACAACTAGAATTCAGTAATTTTTTACTTTTGTATTCCGATACATCCTGCGTATTCTTTATTTTGAGATGTTTCTAACTTTAATTATCCTTTCAAAACATTAATAAATTCCTATCGGCCGGGATAGTCTAGTTGATATGGCATACTTTGAATTCTCACATCTTGAGTTGCAATTTCGATCCTGCCAGCTGCAGATTCTCCGTGTGTATGGTAGCTGGCGGATGTCAAATCAGTTGTGGTCAATAAATCATCGGTGTCGAGAGTAATACTGGATCAGAGGTGATCGTTTTCTGTTCCAGATCTAAATTACGATCTGTGGATGAACGAATGAAATGCATGAATGAAGTCGGCTCCGTAAAAAGGGCTTGTGACAAGTGTGATCTAGAAGTCCGACTTCTACCCTCGAGTGCTCAGGGGCCCAAAGGATCAGAAGCTCTCCCTCGAGGGCACCTAGTAACTGGGGATGAGATGCTTCCGACTTGGTGGTTGGAACACGTCAACCCGGCGGGTACACAAACGGGGGGTTAGGCTCCCCCCATCGATGACGGGACGTACTTCCTTTGGGGAGGGTTGTACCTTGGCCGGTGACGGCCATTAAGACTCAACCACAGTTCCAGCACTTTGCTGTTACGGAGATACGGTCATTTAGTGTCGATGGATCCGTGTTCCTTCGTGGCAGGTGGGAGAGTCTGTTCTATGACTACCCTCAGAAGCTACTCCACATTTCCTTTCTTTGTAAAAAATGCAGAACACGAGAACAGCAGCAGCAACATTATATTTCTATTTTCTTCACAAGGTGCAATCTCGTATTAAATTTGAGAACTAAAAATTCCGAATGGATATAATAATGAAATTTAATCTAAGAACTGAAAAGTTTATATATATATATATATATATATATATATATATATATATATATATATATAATGATATTTTAAACTCTAATTTGAAATGTTAATTCCAAAAGTTTTGTCTTAATTTAGCTCATACCAATTTCCTTCTAAAATGTTATTTCCTGATCCATTAATAAATCAAATAAAGTATTATAAAGTAAATGCGCAATTGAGTCCACATGCCGAGTGGATGGATAATAAATCTCTGGTGTAAATATTCTTTTAGAGGACTCCTTAGATGAATAATAAATCATCTATATAAAATAGATTCCTTAAGTATCCTGATTTCCCCTTGTTTAAAGGTCAACATAAGGTCAAAAGTATAAAAATTCGTTTCAGATATCTACACGTGTGGGATTTATGAGGATATCATAGTATATACTAAGTCGAGAAAGACATGTTTTGTTCTCTTTTGAACTCTTCTCGAGTTTATTAGCTGTGCTGCTGAATAAAGCGAAATTAAAAAGACGATATGTGTTTATTTGGTTATTTTCTACCGAACTGCTTTCCAATCAAAAGTAATATATTAGAATACTAGCAAAAGTGTGCTTTTGAAAACTTTTTTACCTCTCTTGGCGCAACTTTTTCGAATCCTAATGAAAGGTTACGAAAGGGAAAAAGAAAGAGAGAGAGCATAACGAACACATTTCTTTTCCTATCCCATCGAAATTTAAGCCTGCGAGGAAAATTCTCGGGTAATTTGTCACATTGCCTTGTTTAAAGGTCAACATAAGGTCAAAATTATAAAAATTCTTTTCAGATATCTACACGTGTGTGATTTTTGAGGATATCATAGTATATAAGTCGAGGGAGAAATGCTTTGTTCTCTTTTGAACTCTTCTTGTGCTTATGCGCTGTGCTGCTGAATAAAGCTAAATTAAAAAGACAATATGTGTTCATTTGGCGATTTTCTGCCACGACTTTCCAAACTGCTTTCCAATCAAAAGTAATATATTAGAATGCTGCAAAAGTGTGCTTTTGAAAACTTTTTTTTATCACCCACTTTTTTTATCTCTCTTGGCACTGGGCAACTTTTTCGAATCCTAATGAAAGGCTACGAAATGGAAAAAGAAAGAAAAAAAGAGAGAGAAAACATAACGAACACATTTCTTTTCTTATCCCATCGAAATCTACGCCTGCGAGGAAAATTCTCGGGCTATTTGTCACATTTAGGCCATATTCCGTCAGGACCCGAAACAGTTTTCTTTGAAAGATGTGCCAAAATTCGCCTCTAAAGCATGATAAATTTTTCGCCATCCTTGAAAATAAAATGCTCGCCCTGTGCAGCGTGAAGCCGCCAAGTGTGTGTAAGTGCGCATATATATATAAACACGCCCCTCACAGAGGAGAATACGAAGGACTAGAAAATGCACTAGGTGGAGATAAGGGAGCTAAAACAAAAGGGAAAACTTCGGGGGGAAATATATCACGTTTACAGCCGTTGTAAACAAAGGAAGCTCTCCTTTACAGCTGAGATCCCGGACTTGTTTTCGGCAAGTACAATATAGGCCTTTGCCTCGATAGTGGTAACTTTTCTGTATACGTGTTCTTCTTTCCGGGGGAAGGTAGAATGGTTCTAAATCTTCCTTTAGGGTAGGATGAGTTGTAAGAAGGCCTTGTTAAATAGCACTCGGAAAGAGATATTGGGGATCCTGTGTTTTAGACCGGATAGCTAATGCGAGTTTCCTTTTTTGCATTGATAGATTCTCCTGTTAGTTCTTTATACATATATCAAAACGCAGAAGCTGTAAATATACATATTATCAGGTTAATGCGAATCGTGCGAATAATATCTTAAGTGCGAATTCACTTAATCATTTAAATTATTAACCAGTTAATTGTTTCTGAAGAGTAAACTTGACACTGAAAAGTATAACATTTTACATTATGACAAGTTTAATCAATGACAATTATTATATTTATGAAATAACTGTTTAATTATTATGTTAATAATTAATTATTTATTATATTTACACAATATTTATAACACACACACACACACATTGATAATTTTTTTAACTTTCATTTCCAATTTTTCTAGCTGGCAAACAAAGTTTTGAAACTCCACCAATTTTGAGAAGAAATAACAGCTATGATGTCATGTTTCTTCGTCAGCTTTTTAAAAACGCATCTGCTGTCAAAGAAGCAAGCGTTATAATAAAGCAATACTAGTAAAAGAAACTCAACCTTTGGAAAACGCATTTGCTGTCAAAGAAGTATACGTAATAATAAAGTAATACTGGTAACAGTAGGTAGAAACATTTTTCCCATAAATTTCGCAGACATCAAAACAATATCATGTTCTCACATGATGATAAATAACAATACTTTTTTGAGCATTTTTACTATCACAACCAAATTTATCAAATAATAAATATTTTTATTCATCTGCAATTATCAATATATTTTATTTAAAGCTTGTATATTATTAGACACAGTTCCCGATATGAAATAAAAATACAAAGTAAATAAAGTATAATGAAATAAAAATATAAAGTAAATAAAGTA
>JAOUZG010002149.1:931534-963261 GCA_026289955.1 Argiope argentata | reverse complement strand
ATATATATATATATATATATATATAATAAATGTCATACATTGTATTTTTACTATATTAAATGTTTTATATTATCTAAAACATAAATAAAAATGTTAATTAACCTAAAATATTCATAATTACTGCTATTAACAAAAGAGCCCCTCGCAATTATTTCGAAATATTAGCTTACACAGAGATTGTTCTACATGGTATCAGGTATCAGGAATTGAGGACACTACCCATTGTAGAAGGGAGGATATTAAAAAGAAATTCTGGTCGCAAATTCTATGTTTACACAATCTATTAATCACCCGGACGAGGTTTTTTCCTCATATTTCCAAAAATTTAATGATCATCCCTTGAAAAGGATAATAATCAATTAAATTTTTTTTTTAAACTCACCAAGTCTCACATTCTAATACTTTAAAGTACGTATGTGTAGAGTTTGAAAACTGTATGTAAACAAATCTGTCCTGCAGAATGCCGACACACACACGCACCGTTGCCAATAGTAAAAATAAATTTTCAGAACAAACACGAAATAATGTAGAATTCTTTTGTTTTATTTGCAAAACGTAGAAGTTAATTAGCGGAATCCCTCTAATTGAGATCCAGAATTCTTTAAAAGTTTTATTTCGGGATATCTCACAAAAATGTAAAACATTAGAACGTAGGCAAGAGCGGATGATATATTTAGATTTAGATCTTTCATGTTAATTAAAAATCAGCTAAATAGAACCACTAATTAGGCGACTATTTTTTTGGATTTGGTGAATAATTTAAGCGTATAGAACTTATTTATATATAATAGAAACATAATTAGAATCATATATTAATTGATAATTAAAATTGATAATTAAAGAATTATTAAAACACTGTATTATTATTGGAAAAGCAAAACTTTATAACTTTTGTTTCATAAGGTTCACAGTAAGTAATAATTAAAAATGGAGTGCTCTTGAACAAATTTAGAGAGAATGGAACATTTTTCCTTAACGCTCTTTATCCCGGTTAAATATTATATTACCCGCCCTCAACTCATAAATACATTAACATAATTACAACTTTGCCGGCTTTCTGGCACAGAGGTAGCACGTCTTCCTCATGTTTTGTAAGTCCCGGGTTCGAGTCCAGGTTCGGGCATGGTTGTTCTTCTGTGTGCTATCTGTGAGATGTGTGACTCTCCCCCCCTGTAAAAAGGGGTTGTGCATCGTGTGGGTGTGTATTCATTCTCATATGAGCTAGAAGTGTTTCGGTGGCTCAGGGGTCCATACCCTCAGAAGCTACTGCACCCTTCTTAATCATCATCATAATTAAAACTTTGTAATGGGTAATAGTGTGATCTTCTAAACTGTTACTCTTAATGCCCAAAAGATTTCAAATTGTTAAGGTGAAAATTATATTTAAAAAATCCTTTTAAAGGTTCTTAGTCGCCTTAATAGACAATTCTGCTCATATAGTCGTGTTGAGATATATAACACTCGTTAGTGGTCATCTCTAGAATAGAAACCGATCTCATTAAGCTTTTATGACAATAAGATAGTTCAGACTAAATCTGATGTTGTAATTCAAAAAACCCCTTCTATTTGTATGATTAAGGAGGAGATTGCCAGCTCGGGGGTAATTCTCGTCATCTGACTGCATTCAGAAATTCAAAATTTTATGCACAGAACGAGTGGTTTCTTTTTTAAAAAATCTAGATAATAATGCACTCAATTCAAACTCAAGCTAAATGTGGAACAGAAACTTGAAATGATGCTGTATGATGGTTTGGAAATTATTTGCCCTTTTTTCACCCTTCATTCTCAGCTTCAGGTTAGCAGGTCATTTCCAAGAAAATTCAGTCTTTTTCTTCGTGATAGTCTGATATTTTAATAATTCAGACATGTCATTTTTTTAAATTCTATAATTTTTTGTGTTAATTTTATAAGCCCCATCAATATCAGAGGGGGAAAAACTCAGGAATGAATCTGTTGTTGTTGTTACTAATGGCACTTGCTATGGACAAGCCTGCCGCTCATACAATAGCAGATTTAAGCCAAAAGGAGCTCTCCTGTTTTTGAAGTAGCGCCAACTAGGGCCAAGAGTACGAAATTAGCTACACACACACCACATTTGTTTGCACAACCCCTTTTTACAAGGGGACACAGTCACACATCTCACAGATAGCACACAGAAGAACAGACACGTCCGAACCGAGACTCGAACCCGGGTCTTCCAGAACACGAGGAAGACACGTTACCTATGAGCCAGAAAGCCGGCAGAAAAGAATCTACCTTGAACAATCTGACATTAAATGAACTTAATTAAATACTGTCATTATGTAAAAAAAAATGCTGGTCTTTAATTGTCGTTAAAATTAATTCCAGGTATTTCCAAATAATTCTTTTAAATTTATTCATTCTAAAAAAATAAATTCATTTTTTAAGGCTAAAAAGCAATCAAATAAATTTTCCATTTCCAAAAAAAAAATCTTTATGGATTCTACCATATGGTTTTTGAAACCGGCTAAATCTTTCTATGATCCCATATCCTTCCATTTCTTTTCTTTCCTCTCTAACCTGCTTCCACGGAGATAAACGGATTTCATTCTTACGCTAACATAAAAAATAATAACAAATAAACGTGGAGGAATCCTTCTAGTAGGAGGAGGTCGTTACATCTATAAACAATTTATATCCCATTTGCCTCACATCAACTTCTTCCACCCTTTTTTTCCCACACATCTTTTTTTTTCCCTATTCCACTCCTATTTTTCAGTCATTCTCCCAACTACTCCCAGTCTGAAGCAGATCGTTACGGAATTCCAGTTTTTTTTTTCCGCTTTCGCACCCCCTCCCCCTGCCTTTTCCTGTTCCGGAGGGGTCACCCAGGTGACCGTGCAAACTGGAAAGATGGCAATTCTGGGTTGTCAGGGAAAGACGCTGCACTGACGAAGATTAATGGCGGTTCGCGTTTGCGTTACCATGGGAACGGGTCACCCGTTCTATCCTATCCATCTATCTATCGTCAGTGTCCTCCTTTAGAATTGGGTTTGCGCAAAGTGTGTGTGTGTGTGTGTGCTGCCTCTCGCTACTTTGTAGTGAGAGTGTCATCCCTACCCCACATTGCCAACCCCCCACACACAGCTACTAACACTTCGTGACGTTAAAGCGTACACTGATTAGGAGAAAAGAGTCGGGGGGAAATTTAAAAATTGAATATCGCCTAAGAGTATTTGTAAATGTAAATGTGGCTTTTTTGTTGTTGAGAGCCTGAAATTCAAATGCAAGTTCCGCTGCACAACTTTAATTGCCTGATTTGCCTTTTTCTTTTAGGTTAAAAGGTGAAATCAATATTGGGAAATCTTTGTTTAGCATATTGTCAGTGCTGTATCTTTTAACATTTGAATGCCGAATTACCACATATCCCAAATTAAAATGGATAAATTAATTTTCGTTCTTTTTCTCGGACAAGTTTATTTACAGATAAAGAATGTAGAACTTATATGTGTATGTAGAACTTAAAATTGAAAAATATAGTAATTGCCATTTCTCTTAAATGGCAAAAACAACATCCACAATTACAAAAACCGACAATTCAGTAAAGAAGCTAAAGAATTATTAAGGCGGAAATCATTTATTTCGTCTAGATGTCGAGCACATTTTACTTCCAGTATTTTTAACTATAACTTAATATATAAAAAAAGAAAAGTTTCATTACCAATATATAAAAAGAGAAAAGTCTAATTATCAATTCATAAAAAAAAGAAAAGTTGCATTACCGTCTTTCTTAAATGGCACAATAACATTAACAACTATAAAAACTGACAATTCAAAAAGCCAAATAGTTATTAAGGCCGAATTTTTTTTATTTGGTCTAATTATCGAGCACATTTTACTTCCATTATTTTTAACCTTAACTTACTATATAAAAACAGAAAAGTCTAATTATCAATTCATAAAAAAAAGAAAAGTCACAATACCGTCTTCCTTAAATGGCAAAAACCACATCAGCAACTACAAAAACCAACAATTCAATAAAGAAGCCAAAGAATAATTAAGTCGAAAATTTTTTATTTGGTCAAGATGTCAAGCACATTTTACTTCCAGTATTTTTAATTATATCGTAATATATAAAAAGACTAAAGTCTCCTTACCAGTATATAAAAAGAGAAAAGTCGCATGGCAAAACAACATCATCCACTACAAAAACCGACAATTCAATAAAAAGCCAAAGAATAGTTCCGGATTTTTTTTATTTGGTCTAGAGGGCAATTAAATTTTAAATCCAGCATATTAAATTATTATTTAAAGTAGAAAAAGAGAAATGTATCATTACCATTTATTATACATGACAAAAACAGCATCAACAATAGCAACAAAAACCGGAAATTCAAGAAAAGAGCCAATGATTACTTCAATAAAAAAAATATTGATTTTTCTTGGTATCAAGCACCTCTTACATCTATTATATTTAATTATTACTTAAAATATAAAAAGTGATTAAAGGGTTTAGTTATTATGAAATAAAAAATTAATGGATTTTTTTCGATATTCGGACTTTTAAAACAAAATAACCCCTAGAGTAATTTGCTCACAACTTTATAGAATACTGATCTTGCAAATTTGCTCTCTTCTCCTACCCTCAACATGAAATTTTGGACTTGGCGAAAGGCGCAACTAACGTACAAGACAATAACGATTAATAATAACAAATTATTGGTCCTTTTTTATTGAATATTTAGAAATCTCCGTTCACAGCTAAATATCACGCGGGGGTTACAGAAGTGGACAACACATTTCATAAAGACATCACATGCAGAACAGTTATTCACACATCACATTCGCTTGCACAGCCCCTTTTTTCAAGGGGGGGACTTCAAATATATCACAGATAAAGAAAAACCATGCCCTAACCGGAACTCGAACCCAAGACGCCCGGATCACAAGCAAAACCCCTGGGTCAGGACGTCGGTAATTATTGATCTTTGATGTGAAACTAAGCAAGATAAGGAAGCATGTTTATTTAAATTATTGTTTTAATTTTGACTAGCTCTTGGCGATTAAATTCTGATGTAAGGCTAATACGTAAACTCCCGAAATCCGATTTTTCATTTTCGGCGCCTTTTCTCCAACCGATTTATACTCAAATCAAGAAAAGAGCTACAATTATGGTCATAAGATCACAAAACTTCTTTCATTTAAGTCATTTGGTTTGTGAATGATCACATTTATATGCATGAGTAAGACAGAAAGTCAATCCTTAAGTAATCCTTTGATGAATTTGATTCCAATTTTGATACATCTCAGCTAGTTAGATACTAAATTTATATCTAATTTTATACAGCTAGCTTTCTTCGTATTATAGTTAACATAACTAGCATTCAGACTTTATCTGAAGGGAGTTTGTCAAAATTTGATAGAAGTAATTAAAGTTATTGCTTTTGTTCTTTTCATTTTAAGATATTGATTTTGAGTTATTTTGTTTAAATACGCAGGGAGCAACAGAAAATCAACATTTTGATAAATATTAATCAAAATTCTATAAGAATTTTTTTAGATCCTATACCTGCGTGCCAAATTTTATCTTTATGTGTCTCTATATATGTATTTGATGTTACTAATAGCATTTGCCATGGGCAAGCCAACGGATGCATCAGCGGATTCAAGCCAAAATAAGTGCCTCTTCTTTAAATTCGCTCCATCTAGAGCCAAGAGTACGCCTTTAGCTACACACTCATCACATTTGCTTGCACAACCCCTTTTTACAGGGGGGGCACATTCACACCCCTCACAGATAGAACACAGAAGACCAACCACGAAAAGGGACTCGAACCCGGGATCTAGATCATGAGAAAGACGCGCTAATATTTTTTTTTTCATTTAAATAAACAAATTAGTTTTGTTAGTTTTTATATTATTTATTTATTCGCAAAGATGTTCTGTATTTTAGTTGAAAAAAAAGTTTATAAGGGATTGAGAGAAATATTTTATAATATACACGTTTAATAGAAATTATTTATTTTAGTTAAATACTTTATATTTTTCTCATAAATTTCTCATTCTTCATTTTTACTATAAAATCTGTTTGATTTTATATTCTACTTGAAGCTCGGGCAATTATGAATGGCTTGATTCTTTTTTGTTTTTGTTTTGCAATTCCACATTTTGATGATAGTAACTGCAATAATTATCAGTAAAATTATATTAGTTTTAGCAGTTAATATATATTTAAAATAAAATATTAATAATAAATATTTTTTTCCTATCCTAGTTTTTTTCCTATCTTTTCATAATTCATGAATAGTTTTAGGTTTTAAAGAGTATTTCGAATGTTCAAATCAGATTTCTATATTCCAAATACGCATTTATAAATTTAGATATTTAATTGTTTTATATATGTATGAAGTTTTACTGTTTAAAGTTTATGGGGTAAATAGATGATATATAACTTTCAAATATTATCAATAAAATATTATTTTGAAAATACACGCAAAAAATTTACTATTTTAATTAACTTAATTAAATTAACCTTATTATTAGTAACACCACTTGGGAAATAGGCTTCAATCATAAACCTCTTATATTGAAATAAATGTTTTTTATTCTCAGTGAATAACTCGCAAATATTTATAAAACACATTCACGGCTAAAAATCTATATTTTTTAAAGCAGATAAATTAAAATATTTATTTTTAATCTTTTGTCTTAGAATATATTGCATTATATACTAGGAGTGTCATTTTGATACATTTCGAATTTTATTAAAAAAATGAATTACAAAACCCGTTTGCATTTTTACTTATTTCTTATAATGACTTTTATCCATTGAACTAAGTAAATATATATCGAGGTCTATTTTCTTTATAAAGCATTAAAGTATTGAAATTCTGTTTGTGTTATACCTATCTTTACAAATATGCCTCAATTTGAATGCGTAATTTTGACAAAATTTCGAGTAAACATGCAAACATGGCATCAATAACAATTAGGAATGTATCGACAATATTTCGATCCGTTATCCGATATCGTTATCTCAAATGAAACAAGCGATAAACAACGGTTGCCAATAAGCAATAACAGAAAGATCAAACGAAGGATGCCAATTGACGTCAGAGTGCGAAGAGATTTTGAGGGTTTCAGTTGCTTAGTTCGCATACTGAAAAATAAAATACAAGAAATTATTATAGTATTAATTAAAATACTAGAAATATTATAATATTATTGCGAACTTTAATTTTCTACTATTTTGCAAAAAATACTTTCTTTATCTTCTGAATATGTCTAGAAGAGGAAATACAGTTTTACAAAACATAGTCAGTATTTGTGAAGAGTATGCGTCAAAATGTCGATAGAGATAGGTTCATACGAAATGTCAGTAAACCCACTTTTAAAAATATCTTCATTGCAGTATATTTCTCTCTGTAACTGTAGCTAATGATATCTTAGGCGAAACTTGTGCATTAAATTCGATAATTAACCGTATGACTAGGAAATTTACGATAAACAAATTACTTTTTCATTATTAAAAACACAAATTATTATTAATGTTGAAACAACCATGTAATACCTTATCTACAGTCCTTTGAATTAGTAAATATTTTTTCGAATTTGTGCCTTAAATATTCAAACGTTTTTGCACTGTATTTAATGATTGAGATGAAGATAATGAGCAGAGTACTTGTCCCTTATTTTAAAATACAAACAAAATTTATGATAATACTTAATGGTTAACAGGACAGTTTCATGCTTTAACTCGAATTCTTTGATTTGGCGAATTTTCTTTTATGTTTATATCTCAAATCTTCATATACATTAATATTTTTAATTAATTAATTTAGATATTTTAATTGGTCCTTAGATATATTTATTTATTTTAATTAATTAATTCATATCTATTAATTAATCCTCAGATATATTTAATTAGATATATTTATTTAGAAATATTAGATATATTTGATTTAATTCATTAATTTAGATATATTAAATGTTATATTAATGATCCTTAGATATATTTGATTTAATTAGTTTAGATATATTAATTGATCTTTAAATAAATTTAATTGATTTGATTAATTAATTTAGATGATTAGTTAAATCTTAACTGATCCTTTTATATGCTTAATTGATAGGAATATTTAATTGATTTTGTTTATGTTAATTAATTGATTATGTTTATGTTAATTGATTCGAAAAGAAATTTTCATTAGAATGGTAGTATTTTTTCAAGTATTTTTCGTTTTTCTGAATAACTCCCTCCCATAACCAAAAAAAGAATAATCTATTTATGATAAATTAAATGAGTAGAAAATAATTAAAATAAGGATAATTTCGTTTATCTTTATTTTAATTATTTTCGTTAATTATAATAAATATTTTTATTATTCCGTAGTTATAATAAATATTTTAATTATTTCGTAGTTATAATAAACATTTAAATTATTTCGTTCATTATAATAAATATTTTAATTATTTCGTAGTTATAATAAATATTTAAATTATTTCGTTCATTGTGATAAATATTTTAATTATTTCGTAGTTATAATAAATATTTTAATTAATTCGTTAATTATTTTCGTTTTTATAGGTGTATTTTCAAAAGTAACTTTTATTAATTTCATTTAGTTAACTAGATATACTCTCATAAAGGTGTATTTTTAAAAGTAACTTTTATTAAATTTATTTAGAAAACTAGATTGGAAAGCAATCACCACACATCTAAAGAAATAGCCGGAAATTTACGACCTGCAATAATCACTCGTCTTCTGGACATGCCATAAGACTTGCCTGCCTTTTACTATGACCAAACGCGGCCCCAATCGAAAGCGAGTCATTTTGCTTCCCTTCCAAGGGCACGCACTCTCCGGAGAGAAGGTAGAACAGGAAAACAAAGAAGAAATAATTGGGAAAGTGTAATTATCCTGGGTAATTTATTGCCGCATTTATTACGGCGCATAACAAGATTATGCCTCTCCTGTCAGCAGGCACAATGGTTCAGTTCAACAAGTTTTAAAGTAATTAAGTGTTCGGCTTGGATGGTGTGCAGGGGGTGAAAGTGCTGGTGCTGATACCTGTGCAAAAGATGCTTTTCACAAAGAAAGGGGGTATTACTTTTTTTGTGTGATGATTTCTTTTTATTGCTAAAGAGCGAAAAGAAAAAAGTAATTTTCTTCAATATTGTTGTTATCACTTTCGGTATGAAATTGCTTATTGTTGTACCGGCTGTTTACGAAAGAGGGTTACTATTTAGGAGTGGGCTTTCTCATTAAATGTGTTTTAATTTAAACTTTTTTTGGTGAACTTGTCACTTTATGTTTTAAGATATGGATATAATTATATTTTCTTCAATATGTTACACCATAATAAACCTTTTCGTAGAAGATAAGCAATAATTTCTTAAGCAATGCTTAAATAAATACTTTTTGTAGTGCTTGTTGATATTGATGAGAAATAATTGAATACTTAAATATTAATTAAAAAATCTTTTCTTTGTTTGTGTATATGTCCATTTTAAAGCAGATGGGACATTCATTGTTTCGGCCATTCGGTATAAAGAGCTTCTATTAAAAGATTATTTTTTTAATTGCAACTGATTTTTTAATAGATCAGTTGATCAATGCAGATCTTTAAAAAAATGCATTCATTAATTCTTCATTTATTTTCATTGGATTACAATTATTTGACTGCTAAGTCATGTCCTATTTTTTTAAATCTTTGAAAAAAATAATGTCAACGTGTAAATTTCGAGAGCGCAAATATAAATTTTAGTCCTTAAATCATGTATTTATTTTAGTTTTAAGTATGCAAATTGAAGAATAATCAATTATTTATTTTTAATAATAATGTTTTACCTTTAAAAATCAAAATGGTAAAATATAATAGAAGCTAATGTAATAATTAAACGTAAAAAAGGAGGTGCATTAATTTGAATAAACTAATCATGTCCATCTCCTAGTTTTCATTTACCATATCAATACCATTAATCAAGTAAAATCAATTAGTTAGCATTTTTGCTATGAAAAAATGACCCGTTAAATTCATAATTGCAGACAGATAGTGTAAGAAATGCAAAAATAACCAAAGTATAATTTTGAGATGCGTTAAATGGATAAAAAAATTAGTGAAAGACATGTTAGATATAAAGAAATGGAAATAAGTATTTATGGGCCATAAAATGTAAATATCTATGCACATAATATTTATAAACACACGAAAAGTTCAAGTGTGAAAAATATTTTAAAAATAATATTTTCAAATAAATTTTTGAGTAATTTCCTTGCATTAAATTGAAGAAGATATCCACTCTTCTTAAATAATTGTATTTCTTTCTGGGAATTTCAGAAATTAAATGCATTTGAATGAAGTTATAAAATTAAGTAAATGATATTATTATCGAATTCCGCCCTGTAAGTATACAGAGAAACCATTCATTATGAATATGGTGAAAAGTATAATAAACAACTGTTAAAGATATTTATATCACAAGAAAGCATAAAAAGACACGCTACAAAGCAATTTAAAACTTAGATAAATACATCACGAAAAAGTCAACAGCACACATACAAGCAGCTAAACATTATCAAACAAACTTAACATAACAAATTATTCCTATAGAATTAGCTGCAGACTAACATTTCAGAGACTGATTTCACTTGACTAAATCTTTTATAGCTTTCTCGTGTTTGTAGGACGGTATGGCAAGGTATCGAATGTTCTTGAAAAGGCTCCAGATTTCGAGTCATAATGGAGATACCACAGTAATTCTTGAATATTCGAGAACAGGTATCATTGATCTTACACCTACGCTACAACTATTAAAAAAGTATATAAATGTAAGTAACCTAGCTAATCAGGAATGTAATATTACATATTCCTAACAATGTGAAGATGGAATGTATTTCCTATTCTTTTTATCATCAATATTTGTAAGAAGTTTTTGATATCAGAGAATAATCATTTTTTTTGCTTGCCATTTTTAATAATTGATAAAAGAAGCGGCATGATTAAGTGATTTTTGAAAAGAGTATATTGAATTGTTCTTTAGTAAATACATGACATAACCATAATAAACCTATTTTTGTTCCTCTCTGGAACACAAATGTTTTCTTTTCTCAATTGTGCTATATCTGAAGAATTAGAAATCTAATATTAGGCAAATTTGAGGTGCATATAAAACTTGAGATGCATTAGCATCGTCTGAAAAAGAACTCTTGTTTCTTAGTCCAAAGGTGCAGTTTCAAAAAATTGCGTTACAATCTTGTTAGGTTCCGCAATAAAGTCAGTATATGTTCTAGATCTGCAGAATACCGAAAGCCATTTATCGTGATACAATCATCCCAGACTCTCTGAACCGCCACAAAGGCACACAGATTTAACCCACTAGGGTTGAATAACCACCTATGTGAACCTATTTGATCGCCACAAAAGCAACATTGGTGGAAACTGCGGCTGAGTCCTAAGGGTCATCACTAACGGTACTTCCTGGCCTGGTTGGTAAAGCGTGGGACTTGCACTCCTTAGGTTACGGGTTCGAAGCTCACCGTCCAAAAGATTCTCCGAGTGTATGGCGACTGGCTCTCGTTAAATCTGTTCAAGGTCGCAAAGTCCTCCATGTCGAAAATAATACCACTGGGGGTACTGGGTCAGAGGTGATCGTTCTCTGTTGCCGGTCTAAATAACGACATGCGATGTATGAATGAATTTTCTTGAATAAAGTCCGCCCCCTAAATAGGGTTGTGACTTGTGAGTAGCTAAGTCGTACTCTCGGCCCTAGACGGAACTACGTGTGAAACAAAGAGACACATTTCTTAGGTTTAAATCATCTGTTGATCGTATCAGTGGGGGCTTGTCCAAGGAAAGTGCCTATAGTCACAATACAACAGGAAATACATTCCGTCATCGATCCACCCCCAATTATCAGTGTACTCCACCAAGTTCGTTAGATACAACCACCATGCTGGAAGCATTTCGAGGTACCCATCCCACCCTCATGAAGGAATTAAAAATTGAGAAATCTGGGGAACAACTATTTTGGGATAATTCGTCAACTCTGGATTAGGGTTTTCTCGATGAAGTGAAGCTAAAATTTGACACAAACTATAATCTTAGTAACATGCTAAATTTCGTTTGTTTGTTGTGTTGTGACTAATGGCACTCGCCGTGGACAAGCCTCGGCTGATACGATCAGCAGAATTTAAGCCTATGAAATGCGTTTCTTTGTTTCACATGTAGCGCCATCTAGGGCCAAGAGTACGACTTAGCTACTCACAAGTCACAACCTTTTTTAGGGGGCGGACTTTATTCATGCAAATTCAATCATGCATCTCAGATCGTAATTTAGACCTGGAACAGAGAAAGATCACCTTTGGCTCAGTACCCCCAGAGGTATTACTCTCGACATGGAGAATTTTGCAACCCACGAGCAGATTTAACGAGCGCCTGTCGCCCTACACTCGGGAAATCTTTTGGCCGGTGAGCTTCGAACTCGTAACCTAAGAGGTACGAGTCCAACGCTCTACCAACCAGGATACCCGGTCCTTGTTTATTTAAAGCACTTCATTTATTGGCTGTCGCATTTACTTTTATACAAATGTGCAAATATACAGATTTAATTCAAAATTTTAATATTAATTCGGATTTAAGATACTAAATCTATTTATCAAGTTTTATCTGTCTAATTCTCAAGTTAACATTTTATAGTGATTAACATTTTGTAACTTACTTGCATTTGGACAGACAGTAAAACTATACGAATAGATTTCGTTTGAAATTGGA
The DNA here is from genome assembly GCA_026289955.1 of Argiope argentata. Lineage (NCBI taxonomy): Eukaryota > Metazoa > Arthropoda > Arachnida > Araneae > Araneidae > Argiope > Argiope argentata. The sequence goes on along the minus strand of JAOUZG010002149.1, from coordinate 950,526 downwards.
TAGAAATCTATTAATTTATTTTAAAATTCATGTACTCGATTTAAAGTCCATGTATTCATTTTCTAGCTAAAAGTATCTGATTTATTGTATAGACGGGAATATATCTTTCTTTTTTTAAAAAGTATGATCCAGGTATATGAGAAACGAAGATCATTTAGCATTTGGAGTCGGAATGTTTTATTGACTTTTTATGATATTAATGTTTTATGATTTCAATACTTTTTTGTACACTTCTTATAGCTGAAACTTAAAAAAACCATTTGTTTGAACTCAAAGCGTGTATGATGTCCTTGATATTTATAGAAGTTCCTAACCAATAATATCTTATTATTCTCCATAGGTATAACCTCCACCCCTAAAGCGTTACATTGATAACAAAAATAATATATTGTATTAGGAATCAATCTAAATTTCTTATTTGATTGTTTATTCTCAACAGATACAACAGCAATTCCCTTGAACAAACGAAACAATAAAAACTGAAAGATGTTTCTTCCTTCCACATTACTGGGGTACAAACCAAGTCATTTACAGAAATAACGGATAGAACATAGGAAATGATCAGAAAAAGCATTTTAAACTCTTCACACACCTGAGTCTTCAGATGAAATTGCTGCGTCATCAGCGCTAGAGCCCCCCCCCCCCAAAAAAAACATGAATTTCTTATTTCCCCTTCTTACCTCTCATATCATGTTTCATAAGAGAAAAAACATGCAACCCAAACTGCAATATTTCTTCTGCTAAGCCTCCCACTGCCGGAGTCAAATCTTTGGGGAGCGTTCAGGCGCTTAATAATTCTTTGTCACGTCTTATTTCAGTCTAAGTTCTTATAGTTTATCGAATCATTCTTGAAATATATATTCAGTAATATCTCTTGATGATTCTTATAAATGATACTATTTTTAGAAAGAGGGAAATTAATGGTAGAATACATGGACTTGAAATGTAACTATCTTTACAATAAGCTTATTGAAAAGAAAGAGTTGCTTATGAAAGAAGCTTATTGAAAGAAAGAGAAATATTAATAGCTTTACTATAAGTTTATTACAAAGAGATTGAAGTGTCAATGGCTTTACTAATTTAAAAGAGTTTGAAATAAATGTCAATAGCTTTACTATAAACTTATTACCAAGAGCTTGAAATATTAATAGCCTTACTATAAACTTATTACAAAGAGATTGAAGTGTCAATAGCTTTACTAATTTAAAAGAGCTTGGAATAAATGCCAATAGCTTTACTATAAACTTATTACAAAGAGCTTGAAATGTCAATAGCTTTACTAATTCCAAACAGCTTGAAATGTCAATAGCTTTACTAATTGAAAAAATTATTGAAATGCCAATAGCTTTACTAATTCAAAAGAGTTTGAAATGTCAATAGCTTTACTACAAACTTATTGCAAAGAGCTTGAAATGCCAATAGCTTTACTATACATTTATTGCAAAGAGCTTGAAATGTCAATAGCTTTACTATACATTTATTGCAAAGAGCTTGAAATGTCTATAGCTTTACTATAAACTTATTGCAAAGAGCCTGAAATGTCAATAGCTTTACTAATTGAAAAGAGCTTGAAATATAAATCGCTTTACTATAAACTTATTGCAAAGAGCTTGAATTGTCAATAGCTTTACTATAAACTTATTGCAAAGAGCTTGAATTGTCAATAGCATTACTATAAACTTATTGCAAAGAGCTTGAAATGCCTATAGCTTTACTAATTGAAAAGAGCTTGAAATGTCAACAGCTTTACTATAAACTTATTGAAAAGGAAGAGTTTGAAATATTAATAGCTTTACTATAAACTTATCACAAAGAGATTGATGTGTCAATGGCTTTACTAATTTAAAAGAGCTTGAAATAAATGCCATTAGCGTTACTATAAACTTATAGCAAAGAGCTTGAAATGTCAGTAGCTTTACTATTTTTGTTATTTACTATTTTTATTATTCTTCATGAGAATTCGTTAACTCAAAATCCAGAAATTGCTTACGTAAAATTTGATTTATGAAATCGATTCCGGATGTGGGGGTCAATACAAAATCCCAGTCTATTTTGAGGGATGAAAAGAGGCCTAAAGTGCACACTCGATTATTTTGGTATATTTCTAAACTAAAAATAAAATGCATTTTATTATATATGCATAATAAGACATTGTCTCTTCTTTTACATACATTTTATTGAAGTAGGTTTTTATCTTTATTTAACAGTTTTTTAAAATATTAATTTCCTATTCTATAAGACACTTTTGGTAAGCAGTATGTTTGTCCGAAGGTTTGCCTAGGTTTAATTTAAATTTAAATCTCTTGGGAGTCACTTGATGTTCACGTTTCTCTCAGGAAAGGATGAATTTGCTTAATGAAGTCGAGTCCTACGGCATCATAACGTCATTAAACACTTAATTGTCTGGATAATCTATTTCAAACTGCGCGTTGCCTTTTACAGTAGTGTAATTTCACTTTCTGTTTTCTCACCTAAACTGTGTGCTCAGATAATTAGAAGAATCATTTTACCTAAGCTTTCAGCAATGGAAATCATATACGTAATTAAATATTTGATGAAATATTGAAAAAGGCTTGAATTTAATTACTGTAATGGAATTAATCCTAAAAAAATCATTTAATAATTTCTTTAAACATTATCAATAATTTGTATGAAATTGCGCCGATATTTTATCACTATGCAATCATTATTATGGCCACACAAACACACACACGCACGCACACAATGAATTTTAAGATGGAGTAAAAAAAAACTTTTCTGTTTGGTAAGTTATGGTAAAAAAATAAATGTGAAGCTATCGATTTATTTTTTAATTAAATAAAATTTATGCATTTAAATTATTCTTACATTAAATGTGGTAGCTCTATGTCAAATCTCTGCGTTTGGTAGCTCTTTGGCAATCATAGATGACAGAAAGAATATTAATACATTGTTAAGAATTCTAAATAGGACAGTGAACTGAAGAATGTTAAATCCAATGCACTTAATAACAAATAAACAATAAAATTAACACACTAAAGGAACATATAAGGATTAACTCACAAAAGCCCGAATTCAAATAATATATATACAGGCAAAGCGTACACAAAGCAACATTTTAAATAAATATAAGTACACAAGCAGTAAATCGGCAACAAACAACTGCAGAAAATCTCAAAAAGAATTCGAAAAACTATTCGTTTGGGCTCAACTCAACTCTTACTTCCTTCAATTGTAACGAACTATCTTTTCTAACTCTCAAGTATTTGATTTGCCCCGAAGGTATAAACAATTTTCTAGAATAGTTGCCATAAATCTAACACCAATGAAACTATAATCAATATTCTTGAACAATCGATCCTTCACAAATGTGGTCGTTTGTCGCTAACTGCTTTCACTGTGCATACATTTAGCAGCTATTACTCAGTCTGTAATATACTACTATCTGCCTTACCAGATTTATCACACAGAAGATCCAAATTACAAATCTGTGACAATATGGTTTGACGAACATTCTACTCAAATAAAAGCGTATGAAAATATTGGCTGGTCACATACTTGGAAAACTTATGGAAATAGAAAAGAATTGTTTTATCAAGAAAACTGCTATTAATTCTGCAGGAAATTAAATGAATATATTCTGGGAAAGTAAACAAAAATTTTAAAGTCCAGTGACATCGGTAATAAAACTTAAAGAACGGCTTAGTTATTTGCTTTAGTTATCATTTCTAAGATTCAATGAATAATGTTAACCACTTAATTTTATCCAGATGAATAATATGGATCGTCGCAGTTTAAACTGTAAAAGAAATACTGTGACCTACTCTCTCCCTTTTCGAAGTAAGATCCAAGATTAATTCCAAACAAAACTTTTGTTCCATTCTGGTGTGAAGAAATATATCTGCCATTCATCTCGGCACACGCTCCGACGGTCTGCGCCGAAGATTTATGTAAATTAACAATGGGGCAACGAGATTCATCTGAATTTGTTCGCAGGAAGTTTCGGCAGAACTATTTTGTGCCGACAGTCCTGAAACCAGACGATCAATGACGGCGACCCCATTGCAAAGCAGCGGAAAGAACAATTTATCATCCGGATTCGGAACAAATTTTCGGCATCAGCGGAAACGCTGGGAAGTTTTTCTGGGGATTCCACCGTTTCCATGAAATCTTGTTTGCCGAGGCTTCTGGCCTGGCAATTTGAATTTCACTTGCGCGGTGGAATTTCCCCTTTTCGCGGAGGCTGCATTGAAAGTAGTTGATGCAGTAGCGAAACAAATCTACCTCTTTAATCTCTGCTCTTTTTTTTCCCCAACTTTTTTTTTAGTTTCTGCTTCAAGTCATACTGAGGTTGAAGTCGATCCATTTTACGCACAGTCTTCGAGTTCAATAATCTGACGGATATTTCCGATGCATTAGATGAGGGGAATCTTAATTATAGCATATGATTAAATACAAACATTAAAAAAATAAAGCATTAAAAATGTCAAATGATAATTTTACAGCAGTTTTAAGGTTCAACTTCTGAGCCTTTATTCCACAGATTTTCTTGCCCTAAATGCAAGGTTTTTGTCCAATCTATCAGCTATGAGTTTAATCCCAATTTCATCTGCAGTTTCCACACAATAGATTTATTTCGAGGTTTAAAGAGGTATTTTTCAGTTAGCCGGGCTTATTAATTGTTTGATCTAATATCGTTCATTTCACGGTCGTATTTAAATTCCTTAACATTGTATTAATAATTTTTTTGGTTATTTATGCTTGCCGAATAGCTACCAAACGTACAGATTTGACGTAGAGATACCTAATTTAATGTCAGATAAATTTAAATGTATAACATTTTATTTAATTAATGAATAGCCAAAGGGATTTGGAGGAATTCTACATTATTTGGCGATTTTTCGCTTTAAAATCACTGTATGAAATTTGGAGGAATTCTGCATTATTTGGAGATTTTTCGGTGACGCCCAGCTAACGGAAAAGTACTTTAAAAGAAAAGAAAAGGTATAAGAAAAGAAACTATCAATATAATAAATATTATTCGAATTCATTCATTTCGTTTAGAACATTCTAGTCAGAGTTTTCTCAGTTGTTTAAAGTAATCTAGTATGTCCAAAAATATAATACTGAAAAAAGACGATATCTTAACGATAGAAAGAGAATTAAATTAATATTTGGGTCATTTTTGAGAATTTATTCAAAGCTTTCTCCTTTCTAAATTCAAATTTTTTTTTTGTTTCCGTTTGTTTAATTTCATCACACATTGTACAATTTTTATAAGATCAGTTGATAGCCCACTTAAATTTAATGAGCATTATTCTAGTTCAATGATGTGACAATGCTTCCGATAATGGTACTACAACAATTTTAATTATCTATTTAGTTTTCTTTATAGCTCTTGATCTTAGGTTTGAATTTTAGTTGTTTCATTGAAACCTTATTTGCTAAAACTTTTAGACCAGAAATTTGAATTAAATTACTGTAGCAAAATTTCCCCACTTTGTGATTTCTGTGCTGAAACTATTTCATGCAGTTTCATGAGATTAAATTTGACCTTTTTTCCATGAATTTTTTCTTTCTATTTTTAAAAACCACAGAAGGTAGTCACTCAATTTTAGATATCTCACTCATTTTTTAAATCACTTTTAGTTCGTATTAATAAAATATAAAAGAAAATTTAAGATTAAAAAAACATTCTATTACTAGTACCCTAAAAACAATTTTGTTTGTTTAGAACATTTTGCTTTAGTCTTTAATTGGTAATTTAATATTGTTATAGTGGAATTTTCAAATGTTTATTTAAAATGCTCCACTAAATGGTACCACGGGTATAAAATAAAAATTTAAATAAAAGTATTAATTGATAATTCCATTCAGAAAGTTTCAACATTGCTAAATGCATTACTTAATTTATTAGTCAAAAATTGCTAAATGCATTCTATAGTTCTTAGTTCATCAACATAAATACTGACTGATGGTATAAGAAAGTGAAAATAAGGACCTTTATATAGTCCTATAGTCTCAAGAAATAATAATTATGCATATATCCCATTCCTATAAAAAGAAAAGTCATTCTGCCATAACTTCATGCAGAATATGTATTTATAATGTTTAATTTTCCTAACTAAATAGTTAAGCTTTAAAATGTATGTATATATATATATGTTAAAGCTAAGCTAGCAGAAAAACATCTAACATGTTCTAAATATGATTCAAGAATTCATTAAACAGCGTTATATTTACACAGTATTAATTATTATGCTTAATTAAATATTTTAAAGGTATTCATATATGAATATATACGTATATATATAGAAAGTTGCAAATAAGCTAATCATATGTTAAGAATTTATATATTTACTGTGTCTTTTGAAAAAATGCAGAAAATTAATACTATTTAATTTAATTTGCCGTTACGTGCTTTCAGGCGTTTGCCTTTTTAAATAACTTTTTTCAGAGACAGTAATATCTGAAATTTAATTTTTTCCCAAATATAAATGATATTTCTAACGAAGAATACAATTTAATTATAATTATTAAGTCGCAATTCTAATTAGTATTATTTTAGTTTTGTTGTAAACATTCATAGATTCCTTTTTTTCTATCATAGAATTTAAATTTAATTCAAAGTGTTTACCTAAAAGTTCTTTAAACACTTTAATTATTATTATCATCTGTGTTTCGAGGTTCGAATAAATAAATATTCTATCATTATTTTATATAATAATAATTTATGTTGGCGTCATTTTTTAGCCTAATTTGTGGATTAAAATGTAATATTTTATATTAAATTTAAATTATCACCTATGTTTATATAACCAAAATTATTATTTTTGCAGTAAAATTTTAAACACTGATGTTTTAAACACTCAGTGTTTTACACTTCCATGATTATGATGTATAGGGGAAACACTGTAATCTCCAAAAAATTTGGTGGAATTCTACATTATTTCGCGATTTTTCGCTTTAAAATAGCTGTAAGAAATTTGAAGGAATTCTATATTATTTGGCGATTTTTCGGTGGCGACCGGCTATGGTGAAAATACATTTAAAGAAAAGGTATAAGAAAAGAAACTATCAATATAATAAATATTATTCGAATTCAGTCATTTAGTTTAGAGCATTCTTGTGAGAGATTGTCAAGTTCTTAAAGCAATCTATTGGGTTGTTCGAAAAGTCATTTCGTTTTTTTTTTGGTGAAAATGAAAGACGATCGTATAATGAATAATTATTTTATTAAATTATATATCGCCCATTCTGATCCAAAACCTTTTGCCATCTTTCTGGTAGAGGCATGATTCCACGCTCATAAAATTTTTGGTATTTGCTGGCAAAAAACTAATCCAAGGTGATTTTTGACGTCTTCATTTGAGACTAAGGTTTTACCGTCCAAAAAATTTTGCATTGACCGGAACAAATAATAATCAGAAGGAACCAGATCTGGATAATATGGTGGAGTGGATCATTTTTGTGACATTTGAGGAGTGAATCACAGACTTCAATGCGACAACACAAATTTCTCTCCGTGAGGACATGGAGAACTCAAATATCGAGCTTCGAGGTTAAACCCAGGCCTTTCAGGTGGTCATAAACAGTTGAATTCAATAAATTTAAACTCTCACCGATCTCACGTGTTGTTGTTCGCCGGTTTGCATCAGCTATTACCTTTATCGTGTCTTTATCAGCTTCAACCGGCCATCCGGAACGTGGTGCATCTTCGACATCAAAATTGCCGGATCGAAATTTTGTAAACCAGTTCTGACACTGTCGTATTGTCAACGCATCTTCTCCATACACATCGGTTAATTTCTTTCTGGCTTGAACAGCATTTTTACCTTTCCTACAGGAAAAAAGTGAAATATGACGAAATTGCTGCTTATTGCTTTCCCTATTTAAAAGGGCATCTACCAAAAACTACTGCGCAAAATCAATTGAACGTTTTCACAAACAAGTATTGCTATATCACCTCTCAAAACATACAATGATTATACGTCTTAAGTGTGAAGTTGGAATAAAAAAGTACAATTAAATCCTTTGTCGAGAAAAAACGAAATTACTTTTTGAACGACCCAATAGCATGCTCCAAGTCATAATAATAGAAAAAGACGATACATTAATGATAGAATAATGATTAAATTAACATTTGATCTCTTTTTCAGAACGTATTAAAAGCTTTCGCCTGTCTAAATTTTAGTTTTTTCTTAAATTTCTGATTACTTAATTTTATCACAATTACATTATTTGGCTAACGGAAAAGTACCCTAAATTTGCAGAAATCTTGATGCAAATCTATTTTAATAAAATTTGTTTCTTTGTCTTTTACAAGTAAACTCAGCAGGTACAAAATGTGAAGACTTAAACAAATAAAAATTGATGCACAGATTTAGTCTCTAAAGCGTAGGTTTTTATGAAATTTTGAAACAAATCTGTCAAATGGCTGACCACTTTTCTGGCGTTTTCTTTCGATTACACTGCAATTCATAAACACAATGACAAATTAAATTCAGTAAATGATGTTGTGAAAAGAACAATGTTGAAATTTGAAAATTTGAAAAAATAAATCCAAAATATGCTCTCGCATTATTAATTCCATAAAACTGGCAAATTCAAGCCAAAATTTTATTTACGTAGCTATTATTTTCCAATGTAAAAGAAGGCATCTTATCTTATCCAAAATTCAGATATAAATACAATTTGATGTGGAGAGAAACTAAGATCTTTATTGGACAGTATGCGAGTTAATTTCGTGAAGAACATTCTCCTGAGTTTTTAAGGGAAAAGAAGAAAAATTCAGACTAATCATTAGTCAAATCGTACATAATAACCAAAACAATAAATCTTGCATTCTTAAGCTATACGGTATGTATCCTTGATCTGCTTTGCATGAAGTACAGACTCAAATCCCTGTCCAGAAAAATAAAATTTAAAACTTAATTGTTTAAGCAATAAAATTCCGGCACTATAAGATGAAACGCTTTTAGGGAAGGCTCTGTGAAACCAACAGGAATACTTGAAACTATCTTGATCTCTTTTATATAATAGATCTTTAAAAAATGGGTAGTATCTGCCTTCAACGAATAGTTGTGCGTCAAACGTATAAAAAGGTGTATTTTTGATTAACGGTATATTTTTTCAATGCATTTTTCTCAAAGATAATGAGGAAAAAGAGCAAAAATTTCCGTAATTGGTGCAGTAGATATATCTGGGAAACTTCCGAGAAGTAGAGCTTTCGGAACTTTTCCCGAAAATGAGGGAGGGGACAGAAGAATAAGCATTGGTCAAGAGATCGTGAAATTTCGTGAAATTAGAACAGAATAGGAATTGTTGCTATATCGGAGTATATCTGTATATACTTATATACCAATATATATATATATATATGAATATTGGTGTACTTTTTCATCACATTTTTTTTCATATACAATGAGAGTGGAGAATAAAATGTTCCAAAATTTGTGTATTGGTTTTATCTGGGAAACTTTCGTGAAGTAATACTTCGGAAACTTTTTCGAAAATAGTAATGAGTGTCCATTGATGTGGAGATCGTTTCAAGAAAATTGCATGAAATTAAAACTGAATAGAAATTGGGGTCGTATATGAATATTAGTGTACTTTCTCATTGAATTTTTCTCATCTACAATGATCAGTGAATTACTTTTTTTGAGATTTCTATCGAAAATAAGCTCTGAGAAAGGCAAAGAACCATTAACGACATATCTAGAAGACATAAGTTTTTCTTATGGGAAATAACTAGGAAAAACTGTGTCGTGATGGGTTTCTGGTTTACCGATTATTTTTAATACATAAATTAGACAGATTGAGCCGGCCCTTCTGGTACAGAGGTAGCGCGTCTTCCTCATGTTCTGGCAGTCCCGGGTTCGAGTTCCCCCCTGTAAAAAGGGGCAATGCAAGCGACTGTGATGAGTGTGTAGTTAAGTCATACTCTTAGTCCTAGTTGGCACTACTTGAAACAAGAGAAGCTTCTTTCGGCTTAAATTCTGCTGATATAGTCAGCGGGGGCTTGTCCATGGCAAGTGCCATAAGTAACAACAACATTGATTGAAGATTTCGGTATCCATTTTGAATCACCGTATATTGCAATAAATTTGTAATTTGTCAATTTTTAATAATTTTGCTAATAAATTCTTGACGATGATCTCAACTCCAAAATTTTAATTTAAAATGTGACGAACTAAGAAGTCATCCCCTCTTAACCAAACATAACGAGCATGGGAAAATATAAATTTAATATCAAACTGAAAGTAGAATCCATCACGCTGAAAACGTCTCATTACTTGGTAGACTTATTAACGTCAAGCCTTGCTTAAAATAATGCAATCCTTCCATTTCTCGCTTTAGGTACATAAAATGCGAGCTTCACTGCTTGACATGTGCGCCTCTAATTATAATTAATGACGTAAATAAACAAATCCGACGTGCAGGACGTCTCGAAGGCGCTTCGGCAAGAATCGCATTCGGGCCACGGAAATAATTTATGCGCAATGATAATCAACGGATCATTCTTTAATCAAAAGACCGGATTATGATGACACCGGAGCTTCTGTCCGAGTTCCGGCTGCTTGTCAGGGGAAGGTTGGGAAATTAAGAATTATGAAGCGGCTCTTTTGAGCGCCGAAAACGGGGTTAATAATTTTAGTTAAGTTTTCGCCCTTAAAGAGCAAACAGCTTGACAAAGTCGAGAGAAGTAAGAAATGGTTTAGTGACTGAAGAAGGTAGCAGTTTTATATTCGGAATGAATCTAGGATTTTACACTTTGAATAAGGTAACTAACTAAAGTCAGCTTTTAGAAAGCATTTAATTTGGAATTACGTATGGGCTCAGTATATCTTTTTAAAAAAAAATGCAAAATAGTGTTTTCTTATATACCTTATTAAATGTTTACATGCAATGATATTTTCAAATCTAATTAAAATCTTAATTAATTTTCACATTTCATCTTAATTTATCTCTTATTAATCCTCTCTTATTTCCTGAATGAATTCTACTTCTTATTCAATTACTTTAAACAGTCGCTGTAGGAAACAGAGGAATTAATCAATTTCTCACAGCTTGACAAAATCGTGAGTTTTAAGAAATGGTTTACTGACTGAAGTAGAAGCAGTCTTATTTTTGGAATGAATCTAGGATTTTACACATTAAATAAGGCAACTAATAATAATTACTTGGATAAGATAAGTCTGAGATAAAACATACAAAATCTGTATTGCCTACAACTTTCTATTAAAGAAATCTAAAATTCCTTTATCTAAACCAACACGAGTAAATGAATACCTTTCTAAATGAATGAAATTAATTAGGATTTATTATACATACAACCAAAAAATATAGCGACAAGCCCCATAGTTCTAACTATTGGTCTAATTTTGTGAATTTCGCTTCACTTGGAAATGAATGATCCAATTAAAGGCCATCATTGGTCACTCCTTTCCCCGCCTCTCCTTTTAAAATAAATTTAATAAATATTAAAAAACTGTATATTCTCTTAGGAGAAATTATTAAAAGTAAGAATATGAAGGCGGTTTAGATATCGAAATGGAAAAAGAATTCAAGTTGGGAGGGGGGAGATAAAGAGATGTCTCTATGACTATATATAGAATATTTTTAACTCTATTGGCATATAGAAAAGCTAGTTTCTCCATTATATACGACATTCTACCAAAGTCCAAATATTTAACAACACAGAAATCTATTCTTATTGATTTCAAACTTAGAGTAAGAAACAAAAATCTTCAAAATTCAATTTATGAGATTTAGTGGAAACTTATTTACCTTAATTCTTGCATGAAAACAATTAAATTTCAATAAATAAAAATGAAAGAATTTTACAAAAAATGCAATTTTAAATATATTTGAGGAAATAATAGTACCTCTTCAGTCTAAAAGATTTTTAGAAATAAATAAAGATATCAATGTAACTTTGAAATCAATTAAAATTTAAACAAGATACACTTTTTTTTCATTTCTTGCAACAATTTATTTTTGTAATAAATTAAGTTAAAACATTTTTTTTATTATTATTTGAGGTAGATGAAATAACTTCAACATATAATCATGGCTTTAAAACAAAAGAATCAAAGAAAAACAAATGATTTTACGAAAAAAATGAAGAAATATAATTTCAACTATGTTTTATAAAAGAACTGTATCTCTGTAGTTTGAAAGAAATGTTAGAAAATTGTTAGGGCACAAACGTGAATACGACATCAATTAAAAATTCAAATAAGACACTCATTTTTGAGATTTAATTGATTTTCTTTTTGTAATAAATCGAGTAAAAAAAATAATCTTTGTTATTATTTGAGGTAAATGAAATATCTCCAATTTATAAATTTGGCATTAAAATAATTGAATATCAGTAAAATAAAATCAATAGATTTTACGAAAAAATGAGAAGAAATACGATTTTAAAGACATTTTCTGAAATATCATGGCACTGTGGTTTGAAAAGAATGTCCAAAAACTGTAAGGACACATATTTAAATTTGACATTAATTAAAAATGTAAACATTTTTTTTCTTTCTTGCACACATTTTTTGCAATAAATAAATTGAAAATTTATTATTATTTGAAGTAGATGAAATATCTCCAACATATAATCATGGCTTTAAAACAAAAGATTCAAAGAAAATCAAATGATTTTACGAAAAAAAAGAGAAGAAATCTAGTTTCAAATATATTTCATGAAAGAACTGTATCTCTGTAGTTTGAAATGATTCTCAGAAAACTCTGAAGAACCTACGAAAATTTGATGTAAAATGTAACAAGAAAAATGTAAACAAGAAACTCTTTTTCATTTTTGAAATGACTTTTTTGTAATAAATGAAGTAAAAAATATTTTTTCTAGATAGATGAAAATATTTTCAATATATAATCTTGGCATTAAAACTATTAAATTTCAATCCAGAAAAAAAATCAGAAGATTTTACGAAAAAAAGAGGTGAAATGCAATTTTAAATATATTTGTTGAAAGAACTGTGGCTCTATAGCCTTAAAGCACTGTCAGAAAATTGTAAGGACATCCATGTAACTTCGAAATCAATTAAAAATTTAAACATGACACATTTTTTCTTTCTGCAATCAAGTAAAAATATAATCAAGTGAGAATATAATTTTTTATTATTATTTGAAATAGATAAATATCTCCATTTTATAATCTTGGCATTAAAATTTTTAAAAGTCAATCTTAGAAAATCATAAGATTTTTTGAAAAAAAAAAAGATAAAAGAAATATATTTGCTAATAAGAACTGTATCTCTGCAATCGGAAAGGACTGTCAAAAAACTGTAAAGAAGAATATGTCAATTCCACATCAATTAAAATTTTAATATTTTTGTCCTTTCTTGCAAGAATTTGTTTTACAGTTTAATCAACTAAAAGTATAATCTTTGTTGTTAATTGAAGTAGATGAAAACACTTAAAGTATATAATCATAGCATTAAAAAACAGTCAAAGAAAATCAAATGATTTTACGAAAAAAAGAGAGAAGTAATACAATTTTAAATATATTTTCTGAAAGAACTGTGGTTCTATATCCTTAAAGGACTGTCAGAAAACTGTAAGGACATCCATGCAATTTCGACATCAATTAAAAATTTAAACGAAGAACTCTTTTTTCTTCCTCTCAACAATTTCCAGTAAATCAAACTACCTAACAATATTTCAACCTCTTTGAGGTAACGCTTCGTTTCTATAAGGTTGTTATCTGCCGTCAACGTCCTTTATACATGCAAGTGCATAGCAGACTTTTGAGATATGAAGATTAATGTTTTCTAAAATTTAAACTCCTTTGTTTTTGGCGAGGAGCCAGATAATTTCTGATTCTTCGTCATCATTATTCAAAGACAGATTAAACTTTGCCATCCTGAGTGAAAGCTCAATTTAGGGTGCTTTTCAGCAGCTCTTTCGTTTTTTTAAACTCAAAGCTATTGTTTCCTTTGGCATTTAAGTAATTGTAAAGAACCCATAAATCTACTTCAGATATATCATGGTGCCTGAGACACTAAGATAATAGGGCATTACTCTACGGCCGTTTTTCTCTATAAGTATTTTTGATGATTGATATGTTGATTGAACCCGTTTTTCCTTCAGTAAATGGGATGCATTTTACTTTTTCTCGCCCATTTATCTGTCTACAGAACATAATTGATTTGTTTTAGGGGAAAAAATGATGCTCTCTCAGCTTTCAATTGCTTTACATGATTCCTATGCAAACCTTTTTACCATTTTCGAATACAAAGATAAAGTTTCGTAAACTGGAAAAAATTGAAGTTGGCGATTTTGATGGATCTGGACGATTTACGATTTAGAACTCTAATATTCTGCACTGATTTTTAGTCTCAGAATATTTATATCAATTCAATTCCTGCCTGTCTGTCTGTTGTTGAATATGGAAGCTTAAAAAAACATTAAAAGTTAGGAATACTTTGAAAAAAATAATATACATTTGATGTATCGTTTTCACACGAGTAAGGTAAACATTGCTGGCTTCCTGACACAGAGGTAGCGAGTTTTCTTCGTGATTTGGGTATCCCGGGTTCGATTCTCGATTAGAACTTTGTTGTTCTATCTATGAGATTTATGATTGTGCTTCGCTGTAAAAAGGGGCTGTGCAAACGAATGGGATAAGTGTCATTTTCATACTTATGAAATGTGTCATTTTCATAAGTATGTGTCATCTTCATTAGTTAGACTTCTGTCATAAATGGTCAGGGGTCCATACCCTTGGAAACTACTGCATCCTTCCTTCCGTTGTAAAGTGGACACGTCTTCTTCTTCTTGTGGTATAATAATTAATAGTAATCTAATTAGGTACAATTATTATAGACAGGTATAATTTTTGATCTGCCATTGTTTCTAGCTAACCTTGAACTACCAAGTCCTTACCATAATTATAAAATGGGTACTATAGGGAACGCATAGCAAATTCTAGCATGAACGAGTCATGAAATACTACACAATGAGATACTTCTTGTGTACAGCCGACCACCCCGCCACCACTGAACGTAGCAGCATCGGCATAATCCAATGTGGCTGACTGTGGTTTTTTAAGAATGTCCATGTTTACATAGACCGAATCTGTCAAACTGATATTCTCTTCGAAATAGTTTACCCGAAAATGGTCACAAACTGACCACCTCCTCCTCTAAAAACTTTCAAACAGTTGGCAAAAAGCTGACAATTTTTGACATCATGTCTTTCAGAGTCCGAAGATTACCTGGTACCATCAGTACTGAACTCAAGTTATTATTTTAACTTGCCAAGCGGACACGTCATAATCATCAATGTAAATATTTGTCATCTTTCTGCAAAACTGAAGCTTTACATGTCCTCTTGTGTCAAAAATGACGAGGTAATTAAATAAAAGAGAAAGAATGTCATTGTTATAAGAAACATAATAATCACTCATTATAAAAAAACGAAGAATTAGAAGGAATTTTATTAAATTAATTTTGTTACACTCCTTTGATCTTATTAGTCATATAAACCCACTGGCATTTTAAATAAAAATAAAGTGAATGTCACGACATAAAGTTTTGAATATCCTCATTAAAAATAACTTCAGATCACTTCGAGAAAGACTTGCCAATGAACATAGTTTATTTTATCATGAGTCTATTGATTGGTCAAAAATCCGTGTTTCATAATTCGATCAGTCGTGTTCTTAAGAAAGTAAGACCAGTTAGTTGTTTTTAAAATACAAAAAATAACGAATATTTTTCTAATCCAAATAAAAGTACCTTTTCCTTAACGAAAAATAATAACTTTATCCATGACTGTGTCTCGTATAAGAACTACAAATCTTCAAAACTTCGTATCTTAAATGAACAAATAAAACAAAATTCTTCTGTTTCCCTGTATAACTTTCAAATGGATTTTGACACCATTACGATAAGACCCTTTTTATATACACCAATTATAAGACCATCTACGATACAGAAGTCAACTTTTTGGAATTGTGGTTATGATACTCGGTTACAGTCCTAGCGTCGCGGGTTCGTATCGCTCACGACCTTCAATCGCCACATTGGTGACCTGGACAACGCAACCTTCCGCAACAGCCGTGTCACCATCGACCCGCAGCAAAATCGTCAGACTCACTTGATGTAAGCAAGCAAAAACAAAACAAAAATCGTCAGACTCACTTGATGTAGAACAGCAGCAACTCGCCATAACGCTTGGCGCAATACAAAACGTTCGCTTATCTGCCGACTCACTGGTGGGGGAATGTTGTAGTCTTGTAAGCCAAATAATATTTACGATACTGAAGTCGACTTTTTTGGTATTGTGGTTATGTACTCGGCTACTAGTCCTAGCATCACGAGTTCATATCGCGACCTTCTCTCGCCACACAGTATTATAAGAGATGTGGGCATCAAAAACAAAATATGAAAGGAAATGAACATTTATTGTTTCAATAAAGCAGTTAAAAGGAACATTGTTGATATAGCACTTAAGTATACCATGAACATATTTACATGCAATCTGAGACTTAGGTTATATTGCCTTTAACTTTTTCCTTTTTGTTAGATCATGCTTTTAAAAGGGTGGAAATTCAATACGTTGATAAAAATAATGCAAATTACTTGCTTATTTTAAACATCGCACGGTGACAATAAAGGAAGGAATTTTCAGAATAAATGTGAAACTCCTATCTGGAAGGAAAAGAAAGCGTCTCCTAAAATTATGCGAGTAACCTGAGCAGATGATTTTGAAAAATACTTCAGTAGCAATCAAAAATCCATTATTATTATCTGACGTGAAACAACCGCAGATAGCCGTCAGAATAACTTTCACGGCCATTAACAGCAAGGCACAGAAATAACGAGTCATAATTCATCCCATTTATGGCTGAAATTTTCAAAATTAAGCAATTAATTTCCAGGTATGAGTAGTAATGAGATACTGTCTTCTCTTACATCTTGTTGAGCTTTATTTACGAATTTTTCGAATATTGCCTCATTCTGTGTCTAAACTGTGTGGAATTAATCTGGTAAGTATGAAATGAAGATGCTTTCTTTACATAAATACAGTTTAATTAAGTATTTTGTTAATGGATTTCCCGATTTTTTTTATTATTTTCTCTACATACATATGTAACCTCATAACTGGTTAAATAAATTTATCCCTTTGGAAATTCCATATTTGTAGTATTTGAACCCTCTTATCCCTTTTTTACATTAATTAATAAAGCGTTCAAAAATTATTTCACGGTGGAAATAGCTTTATTTAATTATCAATAAGACATATTAAAAGAAAAATAATAAAAATGTTTTATATTTGAATTTTTTTTAAGGAGCCATGTATGCATTCACTGGGGAAAAAACATTACAGTTGAAAAGCGAAAAAATTATTATCCATCGAGAAAGATGAATATATCGACTCCATGAAAATATTTTTGTCAAAAAGTACTTGCGTTTTTTTTGGGTACAAAATCCAAAATGTTGGCTTTGCTGCTTCAACCAGAGAAAAAAAATCAGAGCAATAAGATAGTATAAAGTTTTATTGAAAAAGGCTTATAAATGATATTTAAATAAAATAAACATTTTAAATGAAGGAATAAAACCTTATAGATTTTTAAGAAAAATCAAAAAGATTAACATGAGCTATTTTTCCAAGTAAATTTGACAATGAAATTGTAGATGCTTGAAAAGAGCGCAAGCATTATTCACTGAAACACGAGCAATCAATCAAAATATGATGAACAGAAATTCCCAAATTGCATTGCTAAAATATTGGTGGTTGTTCGTCGAGTAAAAGATGAAGATGAGTGAATATCTGGTATGACAAAGGCGTATTAATGTTAAAAGGGTATCTGCTTTTCTGTTGTTTAATGAAAGCCAAGATTGTAAAAATGGTTTGAAAGCGTGCAATTTGTTCTCTATCTAGAGACCCCACTCTGTTTGCCATTTCGAGTAAAAAACCAATTTAACGCGTGTGTGTTTTAAGTTGCTCGCCGGTAAAATCATATTTATGGGAACATCGTCGATTTGACTTATCTGCTTTCTCATTGCCTAAAATGCCCACATGCAATAGTAAAGAACTGAGTAAAACAGTAAAACCATATAAATTCAAGTTATTAAAAATATCTAAAACTCTTAAAATTAAAGAATGATTATGAAAATTGGAATTAAATTATTGGAGTGACAATGAAACACTTAAAGAATCAATATATATATTTAAATGTTTTCATAAGTCACGTGAAATTATGCACATAAAACGCAATGCATATAAAATAGCAATCACCACTGCTGTAAAAACAGAATAAGAATAATGAAGTTTGTAGGAAAAAAACTTTTCCAGGTGAAATCACAGCTAAAGAGGCATGTTCAACCGATTTTAAGCCACCTGTATATACTGGCGTAAAATCTTGGTATTGCTGCATATATTCAAGAAATTTCTGTTGATAAGGAATTACTGTTGTGTTGTTTTTTACTACTATACTACTATTATACTATTATTATTTTCTATACTACCTTTACTACTATTATTATTTTCTAAATGCCTTGATTAAAATATTATCTTTCTGTAGTGTTTAATATATTTATAAGCATGCAAATGAAGAATTTTTCTCATTGAAATCCAATATTTACTGAGGTTGTTGTTATTTCTTATGGCACTTGCCATGTCCATGCCCGCAGAGGTAGTCAGCGGCATAAGTCTAATCAGCGTCTCTTGCTTTGTAGTAGCGCTAACTAGGACCAAGACTTCAGCTACTCACGCATGACACATTAACTTACCCAGCCTCTTTTTACAAGGGGAGGCACATTCATACACCCTACAGATAAAACACAGAACAATAATGCCCGAACCGGGAATCGAACCCTAGACGCCCAGATCACGGTTAAGACTCGCTACCCGTATACCAGGAAGCCGGCATACTGAGGTTTTGGTTCAATACAAGATGCTGCAAAATATTCGCACTGATAGGGAAGCATGATATATATATATATATATATATATATATATATATATATATATATATATATATATAG
>JAOUZG010002149.1:918940-931134 GCA_026289955.1 Argiope argentata | reverse complement strand
ATTGCCGATTTATGCAATGCTGCTATAAAACTTTTGATAACTATAAATATTTTCAATTTAATGTCGCTGTTTATTACATCTAGTGTTATGAATTTTCAAAAGAAAGATTTTCCACACATTATTAATTTCTCTTTTCCGAATCATTATGCATATTTCATATGATTGGGGCTTCTGATCACATAATTTGTTTATAGAAGATCGTATCTCTCCGTTTGTAGAAGAGTGCAAAAAGAAAATGCAATAAATAAATACATTACTGCAGATACTACAAAGGAACAAAAGATAATATTCTTGACAAATTTGACACTTATTACATTCTTCAAGGAATAACATTTCTTTTATTTGTATTGCTAGGAACCCTGACAAGGGCAATGATGGCATTTACTACGTTCTCCAATTCCCTTTGCGTTAATAATATTGAAGTCATATATCGTCACGGTTTTCAATTATATATGTGTTGAATGCTTCCACTGTTTTCAATTTACCAGTTGAGAAATTTGTTACGATTTTGCTACTTAATTTACAGCGTTTTTTATTTCAGTCTTCAATTTGTACTTTGAATATTAACCTCTTTTTATGATACATGATTAATTAATATTAACATAAGGGCCAGGAATTAATGTCCTTTACCTGAATTATTCGCAAATGACCACCAATTTACTATAACTGTTTTTATGGAAATTTAATTTCTTAGTTAAATATATAATACACATCTCAAAATACATATCTAAATTGCTGACATGTTATCATATGAAAGAAATAAAATTTTGTGTGTGGAGTTATTTGACGTCGAATTTTCGCTTCCTGCCATTTGAACACTAAAAATTCATTGCACTCGAAATTAATCAGAATAAAGTTAAAATAATTTTGAACATTTTATATGGGAATATTTTAATTGCAAATGTAATACTATGAAATAACATCTATTGTATAAGTTCCTTACAACTGTAAAAATGCAGAGAAACTGCATATTAATAACACATCATAAAAGGATGAAGCTGGATTGAGACTAACAACTATTTAAAAAGTGTATATCATTTGATATATTAGTTTTATTTATCAAGAATAACTAGGGTTAAAAGTATGTAAAGATATATTTTCTTAATAACTGTTAAGTTGCAGAAATGTATATGTTTTGAATTATTGAACTTATTGTGCACATTTTCATCGTGTCTCTTATTTTTTATAATAGTTTTAAACAGAAATCATAAAACTTATAATAGTCATAAACATAAAAATTCACACCTATGAAAATTATTTAAGTATTCATAATTCGGTAATACCATTATTTATATGGGGTGTCGCAGCAAGACTGGATAAATTCTACACAGCCAAATTCGTTGTTTGGAAGACAAAAAATGCACAGAGAACTGTACCTAGACAATTCATAGTTTTCGTGAAAAATGCGAGAGAAAATGCATTCGTCATAACCAAAAAAAAAAAAACTTTTATTCAGCAGCTGTGTTAAGAGTCCGGGTCTTGTTTCATGACCACCGCTATCTCCCGATCTGACGCCTTCAGATTTATTTCTATAAGGTCATGTAAAAGAATTGGTTTATCGAGACCCAGTTACTTAAGAAATGGACTTATTCTATTTATCTCTCTTATCAGTGCACTTACTTTTCTGCTATAAAGTGCACATTAAATATAACGTGTCTATATAACGTGTAGAATTGATCATCGCACGCCGGGTGCATGCATGTCTCCATGTGCACGGATGACATTTCGAACATCATCCTATTCAAAATTATGCAAGTAGTGATGTTCATGTTTCGAATAAAGGTGTTTTTTCCCCGTAAACCATAGATTAACTCTAACATGCAGAGTTTACCCGGTCTTGCTGGGACCCTAGTATAGGCAAATTTAAATATTTTAAGCTGGGATAGTTTTACTTTAAATGTATAGATTTATTCAAATACAAAGAGTTACAAAACTGTATAGTTATGATTTTAAGCCATAAATATTTTGTCTTTTGTAGATTCATTTTGCCATAGTCTTTTGATGAAAGGTTCGAAAAATGTTTTATACGTAATTGAATTTTAAAACTGTACTTGTCTATTCCTTTGCTTTTGCATTAATTTGCTATTAACAGTTGGTAGCCCAAAACTAAGATGAAGTATGTAGTAAAATTATCGTGTTTTTATGTTATTCTGAAAATACATTTACCTTGGGGATATCAAGGAGAAGGGAAAAAAATTTGTAAGTTTTAAAAATTATAAATAGTAAATCTAACCGCGTTTGATAATTTTTACATGTATATGCACTGTTATGAATAATTCTTTAATTTACGTATGTTTGCAATTTTTGTATTTTTAAATTTTTATAAATTTGTTAGCATTTCAAGATCATCTATTTTTGGAAACGTTTTAAACTATATTTAAACAAAAATATTTTTCTAGCCTATAAGATATCACTTGCAAACAATATATAAAACATTTTTTAGCAAAAATACCAGGCATTAATGAGCTAATATAATTACAAAACTAATTAAGGATATTTTCAATGCAACGCTAAATCTGTATATGGACACTTTAATTTGGAGCATAAAACTGTATAGGTGAAAATTTCCTTGCAATGAATATTTTCACAGGGGTAGTTTCACTGTGCCCGCTTTGTAATTAAACAGTATTTAGAATATTTTAGGCCAAAGAAGAGGTGCAGATGATAAGCGAGTGCATAAAACCATAACAATTTTCACCCTTTTAATATTGCCTAATCGTCGAGGTTAGGGTTAAAGAGAGGAGCTCAGACAATAAGTTCACATTCCCCAGTTTAGTCGAGGGATCCGTATCTCATTCCGAATGGAAAGTTTTCTCGGTTCGGAGTTCTTTCAGTGCGTTCGCTACATTAAGTCTGCTATCCCGGCGCCGTAATGCACGGGGCGAAATATGAATCAGTTGCAACAACACATCCCGTGTGGAACAACAAGCCCGGGCTTTACAGCAGCCGACCCCAATTTATGTTCCAGTAATTACTAGCATCTCTTTTCCGCTCACAACAAAATTGTTGCCAGTCTCCTCCTAATTTTAGAGAGGGGGGAGGGAAAGACTGCAACAATCTAAACTAGTAACAAAAGGGGGGCGTCGTCAGGAGGGGCGGCTTCTGATAAGGCAACTAATTACCACGGGATTGCCCCTGATCACAGCCCCGGTATTCATATAATAATGAAAAGTAATGAAACAATCTTTGGTGTGCTGGCGTGCTGTAGCACTCTTAAATTGCAAAGAGGGCGAAATGGTGCGGTTTGGGCGTAATGGATTGTTCGCAAGTCTTTGCTGTATCAAAAGGGGGGAGGCATTTGTTACGTCAAGATAATGTAATTTGGACACAGGCTCGTATTTTTTTTCTTCTGTTTTGTTGGTTTTTCCTTCTCGAAGCATATTTTTACTGATATCGAGGCTAAAAAATGGACTTGTCGTTATTTATGTGAAGTTAATGTGCCGTCATTTGTTGAGAGAGGCTGGGTTTTTTCCCCCTCCTGTGATCCTGTCTGTGTTTTGTCTAAAGCTTTGTGAATTAACAGCTCTAATATTGCATTTGCGTTTTCTTTCTTTCTTTTTTTTCTTTCTTCTTTGGTTGAAGAAAACTTTAGCCTGATTTATGATACGGGGCAGGCCTGTTGTTAGAGCATTTCATGCAAAGAATTTTAGAGAAGTCGCATTAATTACATCAAACAAGGGTGTCCTCTGCACATTAAAAACTCGTAAATTAGTTACCTAATTACACGCGGACTAATCGATACAGATTCATTAGTGAAAACATCATTAATTGTTTCTTTCGTCTAATTCGTTATGTAAACCAGGCTGAAAACACATTATTCATTTGTATTTTTGTTTGAATGTCAGATGCTTTCAAACATAAGGTCTGCAACACTTGTTTCAGTTAAAAAAAGTAATCAACTCAAGAATAACTATACATCCTCGAATTGCAAGCAGAGATCAATTGATTGATAATTCATTTTGTTCCGATTGTGATATACATTTATTTTATTCACATTTTTCTCATTAAAAAACATCTGTGTTGTTGTAGAAATAAAGTATCAAAATATCAATGACTTTGTTTTTTCTAGTTTTGAGGGATTTTTTTCCATGTGTCAGAAGAAATAATAGATTGGCATTATTAATGAAATAAAGCAGTATATTTTCTTTGTTAAATTGTTAGATTTGAATATGCTTAAGTTTCTATTATTTAAATAAAGTTGAAATTTGATTACTTTTATTGTTTTTCTAACTTATTTATTAATTTAGAAATTTTGGAAATTTGGTAAATTTAATTCTTGAATATATTCTTCATCTAATTTTTATTATTTGTTCGTCTTCTATATTGTTAATGAGAGGTTTTTTCTGAAGCAGTAAATAAATTAGAAAATATGAGTTTACACATGATTACTTGGACGATTTTAAATATTCTTAAATCTCTTGAAAATTACAAAAAAATTCTTGTTTTCAGCTCAAAAAATGTATTAAAAGAGTTTTAATTTGGGCTTATAATTTCGTAATTTGAGACAGTAATTAATTTACTGCTATATATTTTTTTCAGTAAATTACATTTATTTCCACTGCAAAAGTATTTTAATTTTACAGTAATCATTGCATATAGATTATTAACAAAAGGAAACTCTATGAGATCGATTGAATTTTTAAGTATAAAAAGTAACATATTATTTATAATTTTATGTAAACCTCCATATTCCGAAGGTTTATATTATAAAAATTATAATCGACAAGCATTTTAACAAAAAATATACATAAAAATTTTTTATTTTATGATATAAAATACATTAAATATAAATTGCCTTTCTAATCCCTTAATATTCTAATTATTAAGAAGGAAGGGTGGAATGAATATAACAATTTTGAATGATTATAATGATTTTAAAGGCATTTTAAAAGAACATTTCTATGAATAAGTAATATTTATTTCCTGTAAATGGTTATGTCAACGATGAGAAACGAGATTTACAGATATTCTTAATGGCTGAAAGTCAATAATCTGCGAATTTTGACATTAAAATTAGAGATCCTAGACAGTATATCCTAGCCAGGATCATCTGATATCCTTTTAGAAGAATCCTTATTGGGATAAGAAACGAAACGGTTACATGAGAAGGGAATTCTGTCATTAGAACATCAAATACAGAGTTGGCAAACCAGCGATGTATTTTATATTTCTTTAATCTACTAAATGATTTTGTGTCTGATTTATTTTTGAGGAGGGGGGTGGGTGGGTCTCCTTGAGATTTGTATTTTCCTATAGACTATAGTATATAGGAAAATAGGACACAAGGATACAAATCTCATTTATGCTACCTCAGATAGGTGACATTGATGCTAAAATCAAATCCTTAAAAACTGATTATTTATAATTATTTAAGTAAGACTATATACCGGGGGTCCAAAAAGTTCCCGTACTCCAAATTAAAAAAAACATTTTCCATGATTTTTTTCAAGTATATTAAATTTTGCCATACGAGTAATGAAACCATGGACATTCTTGAAGCTTTTTTCGGCGATCGATTTATCTCAAAAAAATCTTTGGCCACCTCGATCCTCTGATCTGACCATCCCGGACTTTTTTCTGTTAGGATATTTAAAGGACAAAATTTATGAAGGTGATCCTCAAACAATAGATTATTTGAAAATCGCAATTACCCAAAGGATACAAGAAATCACTCCTAGCATGTTAAAACGCGTTTCCAAAAACATGTGCAAACGAGTTCAGCTTTGTCTCCAAGAAAGGGGTGGACATTTTGAACATTTATTATAAATGCAAGTTCAGTGTTTTTTCCTTAGTTATGTTGAAAGTGCTTTTCATAAAAATAATTCTTTTTAAACCTATTGTTTTTGTAAAATAAATTCACAAATCATCAGTATGGGAACTTTTTGGACACCCTGTATAAGATTTTATACCGTTATTATAGTTCATAGTCAATAAAATGCCTATAATAGTGCTGTGATCTAACGAATTAGGCTATGCTATCTAAAGATTAAAGGCTTAAAATTGATTCTAGAGAAGAACTGCTTATAAGCAGTTATAATGAGTCCAAAGTATGTCGAGGTCAAATGTTGAGTATCTCGAAATTTGGGTCATCTGATATCAACTTCATCTGAAAATATTTAAAATTTTCGCAATAATTATTAGTTTGATGGGTAATTTTTTTTAAATAGCCGGCGTCCTGGCTCTTTTCCCGTGATCTGGGGGTCCTGAGTTTGAGTCCTTGCTTGGGCATGGTTGTTCTGTGTTCTATCTGTAAGGTATGTGATTATACCTTCTTGTAAAAAGGCGCTGTTCAAACGAATGTGTGATGAATGAGTAGCAAAAGTCGTACTTTTACCCCTAGTTGGCGCTACTACAAAACAGCAGACGCTGATTAGGCCTAAATCGCTGATTATCTCCGTGAGCTTGTACATGGCAAGTGAAATACGATAGAACAACAACATTATTTCAAACAAAATATTGATTTATATTATTATTCAAATATTATCCTCAATGCTTAAATACATAATAAGATTTTTTCGGTAAAGAAGAAAAAATTAGGTTTACTCAATTGTCCTGATCTTTTATGGAAAAAAAATCGTGAGGAATATCAACTTAATCCTTTTGTATACGTATAAAACATCTTTCTTTTATTACAGTATTTTTATGTATATTTATATTTATGAGTGCATTTATCAAAACTGTCAACATCTTTTGGCACTGTTCTAGATACTTTTTGTAACTTCGATTATTTCCAGTAATAATTTGAATTCATTTGCTCATCAAAATCATAATTACTTAACAGAATCCTTTTTTTTTGATAAATTATCTCATCTCATTGAGAAGAAAGATGTTTTATTTAATCAATCTACCAAGCATTTTGTGAAAAAAGTGCAAGAAATGATAAAGAGAATAAGGATATTGTTAAGATTTTTTTTTATTCCTTATGTTATGAATATTATTTTATTTATGCGCAAATCATCAATCTTGATAGATTTTATTTAAAAGCTAAACTATTTATTGTCATAGCATACATTTCAATTCGTAAAAAAATTGAATTCATTTAATCTGAAAAATTACTGTATCCGATATACATAAATGCAAATAACCAAGCCAATAAGAATCCTTTCTTGCTAAATTATCGAATATATTCTTGGTTGAGAAAAAAATCTTACTTAATCGATTTGGTTGAACTTTTAAGAAAAAAAAAAGGTTTAAAAAAAGGCAGTGAAATAGCAGGAAATTTTAACTTAATCGATTTGGATATATTAAAGAAAACTTAAAATAACAAAGATTCACTCTCTCTCTCTTTTTTTTCTTCGTTCTTTTTCAGTAACTAGCTATTCACTCCATTAACGCATCATAATGAAAGAACTTACACCTAAAGAGCAAATCAATCAATGAAATTGAGTTCCATGAGTGGAAAAAGGGGCAAAAGGAAAGTCTAGTTCATTACCTTTCTTGAGGGGAGTATGTAAAAAAAAAAGAAGTAGAGAAAGAGAAAGGCGAAGAAAAAAAATAAAGACACAAACAAAGACATGAAAAAACTTAGAGAAATAAACTGCTTTTTCGATCACAATAGGGAAGCAAAGAAACAAATAAAAGAAAAAAATGAAGCAGAGGGTGGAAAAAAAGTTTATTGCAACAGAGAGCGACCGCTTTGAAAGAAAATTGCGATAAAAAGTGAATTTCTGTTTTATTTGAAACTTAAACGGAAGGAAAAAAAATTTAAAAAAAAGAAGAAGAGAAAGATTTCGACGGTGTCGAGAAAAACAGCGATGTTCTGAACAATGAGTCCTTTTCATTCGGATTAAAAAGATGGCGAGGTGAGGAACAAAAAAATTGTCAAACCCTCTTCAACTATCACTAAGGTAGAGAAGCTTTTAAAAGTGATAGACAAAGGCTTGAGCTTTAAGTGATGGATTATTTCCTGTTCATCTGTCCCTAGCAAGCGCAGATGTTGGGTTAAAAAAAGACTCAACATTTGGTAAACAACGTTAAGTAAAATATTTTTTGTTGCAAATTAATATTGACTATAGAAGGATGATAAATTAGTTTTCAAGAAAGAGATCGATTATGAAGGATCCTGATAATATGTAACAGTACTTGGATAACTTAATCGCATTTAAAAAGCTTCAGTGTTCTTTATGTTAGTATATGTACATTAATCAATTAATTTTTATTCTTTTGTCTTTTAAAAGATTTAGGTGTTGTTATTAGAATGGGACTATCAGTATAAGCTGTAGATGTAAATAGATAAATCAGTATAAGCTATGGAAATACAAATGCTATAGAAGATGAGAAGCATTTTTGACATCGTTTCCTATAAAAAAATTTCTAGTTTAACATTTTTATTTTTTCATCTTACAATTAAAAATGAATGTTTTTTTTATTTCTTAAGATACACATTTTTTAAAAAATTTGATTCAAATCTACTGGTTTTAATAGTAAATATGTTAAGAAAGCTTCTTAATGTTGTATTTCATTTGCTGTTCAAATCACACTGTAAAAAGTTGAGAAAATTATCGTTTATTTTTTATTTTAAAAGATTTAGTTCTGGTTATTAGAATGGGATTCTTTGTAGGTGCCTTTAAGTTTGAAAATAGTAGGTTGTGAAATATTTTTGATATAATTTTTAATCCAATTTTAACCAATTTAATTTTTTTTCATCTAACAATTGAAAATATGAATGTATTTATTTCTCAGTATAATAGAAATTTTTAAAATTTTGGTTCAAATATACCAGTATGATAGTAGTTGTGCTTGAAAAAGCTTTTGAAAATTGCTTTTTCATTTGAGGTTTGAATTATGAAGCAAGAACTTAATGAAAATTTAAATTATAAGTTGAAGTTGATGAAATTGAAATTACAAGTTGAAGTTGATGAAATTGAAATTACAAGCTGAAGTTGATGAAATTGAAATTACAAGCTGAAGTTGATGAAATTGAAATTACAAGCTGAAGTTGACGAAATTGTTCAATTTAATTTTTCACTTCTCACTATCTTTCACAGGCTGAAAAGTAACTTTAAGCAAGAAAATTATGCACAAAGAATAATCAATAGAAAATATTGTTTTTTTATCAAATAAAATCAGCAGGTTTACAGAACGATATTGCAATAGAAAATCTGAAGTTTTTTAATGTATTATTTACCATGTAAAACATTCACCATCTTACTCAAGGTCCACAAAAAGAGTAGAATAGGTCCTCAGCTAATGAACATCAGAACTTTACCGAACAATATTGCAATAGAAAGTTGAGATTTTTAATGTATTATCTGCCAATCCATGCAAAGGTTCAACATATTACTCAAGGTACACAATGTGGAGCAGGAGGATAGTACCCCAACTCATGAAAATCATGAGATTACCGAACGATATTGCAATAGAAAATCTAGAGATTTCTAATTTATTATTTGCCAATCCATGCAAAGATTCACCATATTACTCAAGGTTCACAATGTGGGTTAGGAGGATAGCACCCCAACTGATGAAAATCATGACATTACCAAACGATATTGCAATAGAAAATCTAGAGATTTTTAATGTATTATTTTCCAATCCATGCAAAGTATACACTTACTCAAGGTTTTACAAAACGTGGAAATAGAATAAGATTTCAATTGGAGAATTATTAAGAACCCTTCCACTTGTTCAAACTTCCCTATCACAGAAACCCGATTTAGAAACGTTCGATTTGAATAAATATCCTTTGTTATTCTAAAAATGATAATAAAACGATTTAAAAAGCGATAATAAAGCATCCATATAATAGATAACGATCAGATGATATTTATGTTTCATCAATAAAATTCATTGAAAAGGAAGTATGTATATTCTACCAATTGTGTGAGAATATGGTAATCAAAACAAGCTATATTGAGAGTTAATTTTTTCCTCCGATTTTTATTGAAAATTTATTAGCTTATCAACTTTATTTATCAAAATTTTTTGAGACAATTTTTTTTTTATAAATAACAAATTTCTTTCAAGCATGTTAGAATTTAGTTTAAGATTTATAAAGTTTATGGGGACAAAAAACTGAATGTTATAATGACATTATATTTTGCCTTTGCATTATATCAACAATATGCGCTTCGAGATAAATCAGTAAAGAATACTTTAAAAAAGTAATCAAAAGAAATATAAAGCCATTTAGGAAGCTAGACTGCAAATTATTATTTACTCATATTAAATTTCTAGAATAAAAAGCAGTCTTATTGATCCCTTGATAATAAAAAAAGCTTTCTCCTTTTTTGACAAAAGGAGAACGTCGATTTGATTCTAGAACTTTTTAAGCTGCATATAATCCCAAATCTCTCATTTAATGGGCTTCGAAAAAGCATTAAAATTATTCTCGAAATTGTTCTGTTTTCATTTTTTAAGAAAATATTTGAAATCTATTTCGAAGAACGATTCAGTTTTTGTCCCGAAATCTTTTCCCTAAAGCATCCATATCTTCTTCTTCTTCTTGTGATAATTGATTCTTTCGAGAACAAAGGCTTTCAAAACTGTTCGAATATTAAAAAGTTGGAATGTTATTTTAAGGAAAATAGCTTAGGCCTCAGAGGTGATATTAGGACTCGGTTTTAAAGTGTAGTTTTTTTTTGGTTATTTTTAACCAAGTTTTCTCATTATCATGTTAACTAGTTTTCTATCTAAACAGGCTTTTTAAAAAGATTTTATTATTTCATCATGCGAAACTGTTTCACTGAAAATGTATTAAATAATGAGAATAGATTTATTTCTAAACCGTTTTGGAGATATCTAAATTTTAAGTTTATATATAAGTTAAGAATTTTTTTTCCATAAGAATAAGGATGAATATCTTTTTTTTTCAAAATTAAACAGCTATACAGTTAATAAAATAAAAGACAAAAAAACTGGATAGTCATCGTATGAATTCTGAATTAAATGTATCAAAAAAGTTATTGAAAATTCATCTTAGCATGAAAGCAAAACCAAAAGAAAAAATTATGATAATAGAATGTTATGAATCTTAAAATTTTTCAACTTTTTTATTACAGAATTATAATTTTGCTGCTTTAAAAAGGTCAAATGTTTGAACAACAAAGCAAAAAGAAAAGAAAGTAAGAACACTTGCAATCAAAACTTTAAAACACTTACCTAAAAGTTTAAATAAAATACCATTGAGGCAATGAATGAAGGTGTGTTATAAAATCGTCTAGGACGTACAAGGTTAAAGAAATCATATATATTCTATAGTGGATAATGACGTTTTCTTTGATGGAAAATAGCAAATGCTAGAAGCAAAATTACGCCACATATTTAAAGCACAACAATAATGACAAAATAATACTTTAAAATTCGCTGCTGTCCTAAATAATTTTGGATGACAAAATTTGAAACGAATGGCTTTCAAAATTTCGTAGAATCTATTAACTATAACTTTTAAGATAAATTTTATTATTTAATTTTTTTTCAAAATTTTTTGTGATACTTTTGGAAATTTATCCTAAAATAATTTTTCCAAATGTTTAAAATTTAGTAAAAGCTTTAGGAAAAGCATTAAAGGAAAGCTTTGACATTCTTCAAAAGGCAGATATCTACATTTTTTGATATTTACAATATTTTAGATTATTAATTTTTATAGATTTTTAAAAAAAGAAAGATACTCTGTTATACATAGTTGTTGTTGTTATACATAGTCTGTTATACATAGATAATCTATTATAGTCTAGTGATTGATAACCAGTTTAATATTAACATATATACACAAAATATAGCAATATATATTTACAAAATTTGTTTATTAGATGCACTTAGAAAATCAATAAAAATTCAGGAAAAAAGTAGCAGTAAAAAGGAATTTGAATTTGTTTTTGAATTTTCTACTAAAGCCATCCAAAGAAATTACTCTTTTTATGTCAATAAATTCTAGATTCATCAATGTTTTTTTCCCGATAATCTACTGCAATACTAAAAAAGTATAATTTCTTAGGCTCGAGGTCATTATTGAGACACATTATTCCCTCTTTAATCAAGAACTGATGGAGGAGAGAATGTTAGTTATAAATACGCTAAAATATGATTCACTGGCAAAAATTATTGAAATATAATAATTTTATTAAATAAATATGATTTTTCTTATTAAAATGATGCAATTTTAATTATTTAAAACTGATTATATATATATATATATATATATATATATGTGTGTGTGTGTGTGTGTGTGTGTGTGTGTGTGTGTGTGTGTGTGT
>JAOUZG010002149.1:904124-918930 GCA_026289955.1 Argiope argentata | reverse complement strand
GTGTGTGTGTGTGTGTGTGTGTGTGTGTGTGTGTGTGTGTGTGTGTGATAATTATATTAACAATTAAAACCCTATTTTAATTGCAATTAAAAATTCACTTAACAGCATTTGAAGAAAATTGATAGCAATTCACTATTCTTTGTAAAAAATTTGTGAATAATTTTTTGGACAATTTTAAGAATACAATTTAAACAGAGAATCAGAAGTAATCAATTATATTTTTTATCTTTTAAATTTTAAACATATGTCATACAATAGTGAAGAAAAGGTTTAAAAGAAATTCTGCAGAGTAAGTTTCAATTCTGATAAATCCAATTTCTAAATCTGTCTTTGAAATTTTTAGTTCAAATTTCAAATGTCATTCATGCAGCTTTAGATACACAGATTTTGTACTTTCACTCTATTTACACTTCTAAAAATAATCTAATAAAAATTTATTTCAGTCGAATTCAACACGAAAACATTTTATCAATAAAGCTTATCAAAGAAATGTTTACTTTCGTGAGAATTCAGCTGAAAAATCGATTCTTCAGTGATTATAATGCTGATCACGATTTCTTCAAATCAAATCAAATCTCCCTAGTCTCATTTCATTTCATTTCGAATAAACAAATGAATACTGATGAATTCAAATAAATATAAATTGATTTTTTATTGAATAAATAAATCGTCCGGATGATTTTTATTAGATTTATTCAAATTTTATTTAGATTTTAGCACATACTAAACGCCATTTTTGCCCAGCAATTTGAAATAATATAGATAAATAGCAGGTAAAAATGTGCTTTATGGAATTATACACAACGAATTTTTTTAATAAGCCAATGATATAATTTAAAATTTGAATTATATCATTGGGTTATTAAAAAATACTTTTAAATTTTCAAGCCGTAATAAATCATTAAATTAATTTTAAATGCCGTAAAACTTTATTATGATATGCTGGTTAATTTCAATTTATGATCAATAAGATCAATTTATGATTAAGATTTCACTAATTTATTATCGATACTTTTGATTGTACAGTTAAATTAGATATAGATAAAGAATTAGAAATAAATGATTTTAATAAAAATATTCCTCTTTGCTTAGTATTGACATTAAATCTTAATTCCAAATAAAATAAAATTTAAAAAAAAAACATTTAAAAACATGTTTTGTGCTGAAACTTAAATAACATCGGAAAATAAGCTAAATCTTTATATTGTGATCATCCCTAATTATTGGGAGACCAGGGTGCTATATTAATAGAAACAATAAAAATAATTTAAAATAAAAAATATCTTTAACAAAATAAATAAATAAATGCACATTAAAAACTTGACATAATTGAAAAGAAAATCGTTTGATTTTTAAATATGTTTAATTTTCTGACGTTTCGTTCTGCCACTTAAGCACTAAAAATTCATTACTCATATAATCTCATAATAATTAATCAGCACAAAGTTAAAATAAATTTGAAAATTTACTTGGGAATGTTTTAATTGTAAATTGTGTTTTTAATTGTAAATGTAAATTACTTCATTTGTAAAGATTCTATATAGATGCAGGGAAACTAAATATTGATTACTTATCATAAAACAGTAGGGTGTGAATAGAGACTAACAACTATAAAAAATTTATGTCATTTAATACATCAATTTTATTTATCAAGAATAACTATGGTGACAAATCGTAACTACGTAAAAATAATTTTTCGATGTATTATATCAGTGAGTAATAGTGAAAAAAAGACTCAAAATTTCAGCTAATTTTTAATTAATTTAGTTTTTATGGAGATATTAAAAACACTCAAAGATAAAATTCCTCTACAGCAATTCCTAAACCTCTAAGTGTTAATTTTATTGCCCTGTGTCGAATAGCCTAGTCTGTAGAGCGTCAAAAATAAAAGAAGACCATTCATGCATTAAGATTTATTGTAATAAAGATAAAATATTATTAAACAAAAAAATTAAATTTTTACAGTGTCAACCTTAAAATACACCATAAACATACAAGCATTCAGTTTTTTTTTGTAGTAGACATGAAATATTATTAAAGAAAAGAATTTCAGAAAAAAGAAAGAGAAACTATTTCAAGAAATCAGAGATTGTTTAAAATCGAGTAACAGTAGATATTTATTTTTAATTGTCCTCTAAAACATCTATTTAAACTTTCATGTCATGCCCTGAAGCTTTCAGCATATCTAATTTGAATATTTGAACTTCCATTTCGGATAACAATGTTATAAATAATTGAAACACCGCTCCAATTCCGGAAAGATTTCAATATATATAAATCGAATCATTAAAATTAACGCCAAAGGTTCTTATTCTGGCGAGAATTTAGTTGGAAACAGATTCTTCAATGATCATAATTTCGAGCACGATTTCTTCAAATCAAATGAAATTGCTCGGATTTTCAGGAGAGAGAAATTACCAAAAGGTCACAAGAGGGCTTTTGCAAACTCTTAAAGATTAAAAAAAAAGTTGCCAACTTCAAAAATCTAGCCTCTGGCTTTTTGACGATGTATTTTTCGTATCCAAAAATAATAATTCCGCCAACGTAATATCAAACCCCAGCATAAATTTTATCCTCAAAGTACGTATTCGAGATGACTTCCCATTTCAGATAGCCTGAGGGATTTCCAACTGCTGATGCTTAAGTCGATCCGTGAAAAGCTAAGATACCGAGCTGAGGATAATTAGATATATTTCCATCTCCTCGAATGGCAACAGGACCAAAAATCGATGAGACACGTCTCCAAACGCCAGGAAAGAGAGATATTTTTTTTTTCTTTCCGCTTTAGCTTTCTTTAATTTCTCTTTGCTAGAAGTGAACTTTGCAGAACTTTTCCTCGGTGGCTTCGATTCGTCTTTGCCCACATTTCTTTCCCGCCTTATTAGTAGAAGGACGTTCATTTTAATGGATTCGATTGTGTTTGAGTTGCATTCATTAGTTTGCGGTTGAATAATGGATTCACATTGATCCGCGGATCGCAGCTGGGTTCATTTGCGGAGCAAAGTATGACGAAGAGTTTTGGATCAATCAAGGAAGTGCTGTTTTCTTTGGGAAGTCTGGAAAGCAGAATAATAAGTCGATGTGGGACGCGTAGTTCAGGGACAAACTAATATATCGCAAAAATCCCCATCAGAAGCAAAACCAAATGCATCATAAAACAAGCAAACATTTCTTTTTAATTGGTTTGTTTGTACTTTTTTTTTTGTTGGCACAAGAGTCATCTTTGGTTAAACTGCGTCATCCATGTGGCTTATATTTTAAAAAATTATGTGACGGAAAGATTATATGAAAACAAATTAAAATAGTTAAAATATGGTGAAAACAGTAGTAAATGATTACGTATTTAAACTGAAAATTATTCAAAGGTTTGAACACTTGAAGGATTCAAATGAATTGCAAAAATTTAACAGCAGCATATAAAATTTAAAAATATTTGGATGTCGATTCTTGTTCACGCGCATTTCTCCATTTCGCTCAATCTCGTGACTCATTGCAATTACATGTCGCGAGCTGTATATATATTTATTACTGTGTTGTTCTATGAATTTATAATTGTGTTTTAATAAAAGATGGTTGTTTTTTTTAATTGGTGTGATTTCATTTTAGGAGTATTATTTTAGAGATCCTTAACCCAATGAAGGTGTTATGAGGAGTATTAATATGGTCCGTCGATGTGTTGAGTGAAGAAATAACATTTTGAAGAAGAAATAACTCTTATTAAATCAATGTGAGTTCAGAGTAATGAGTGTAAAAATTGGCGATGGTAGGCATTAAAAATAGTACATTCGATTAAAATGTGCCGAACTGTAAAATACATGTGACCTTTGGAACACATAGGTGCTCTATAACCGATTAGTAGGTGCTTGTAGGTGAACCTAGTATGTCCTATATGAAAGCGAGTTAATATAACATTTCCACGCACAGGTAAAACTGGCAGCAAGCTTATAAAAGGTCGAATGGTATGTAATTTGTTGTTGGTGCGTAAATGCAATATTTCCTGTCGCAGAGAAAGTACTTGACAAAAAGATACAGAGAAAGTACTCAAAAATTACTATGTCCCTCCCAAAATAGCCCTAGTGTTAGCTTTACAACGGGCCGTTAAGGTGACCAGGGACCTTTAAAATGATTTTTTTGCAATTTTCAAATTACCAGCTTGAAATTTTACAAGCATTAGGAGTAGCGCTATAGGGGATGACTCACAAAATTTTAAAGCATTATACTAATTTATTTATGAGTTACGGGTGTTAATATAATATAATATTAGCGATAAATGACGTCAATGAAAAATGTTCCAGGCAATACAAATTTGTTCTAAAGCACTCCGAATTTTATTATGACTTTCTCTAACCCTTTTGAAACCGAAGTTTGGATTAAACTTGAAGTTTGAGTACAAAATATCAAAATTAACCAATGTAATGACTCAAAACTACTTAAGCTTTTTTAAAGAAATCAGTAGATTTAAGTTAATACATTGATTAATTTTGATATTTCGTACTCAAATTTCAAGTTTAACCCAAACGTTTGTCTCAAAATGGTTAGAGAAAGTAGTAATAAAAATTGGAGTACTCTCGAACAAATTTGGAGAGCCTGGAACATCTTTCATTTACGTTATTTATCGCTAATATAATATTATATTACCTCCCCCCCTAATGTATAAATAAATTAATACAATGCCTTAAAATTTTGAGTGTCATGCCCTATGGTGTTACTCTTAATGCCTGTAAAATTTCAAAATGCTAAAGGGAAAATTGCAAAAAATCATTTTAAAGGTCCCTGGTCACATTAATATAATTAAACTAAACATCTTTAATTCAAATAATTTATAAAGAAAGACAGTGATGATTAAAAATTCTTATTTGGGGAGAAAATGAAAATTGTATAAGTGTAAAATATAAGTAATAGTAAAATATAAGTGCAATAAAACTTAAATAAAATTTATTATAAAATAGCAAAGGTTATTGAAATTATTATCAGCTATTTCAGTGGAGAAAAAAATGTTTCAAAGTCAGAAGATAATTTTTACTTAAATGTAAAAGCTCTTGAATAATTGGGAATATTCAGTTTTATTTTAATTGATAAAAATCGAATAAATAACTTGAGTTACCAGTAAATTAAATTTACTTAGAAACAGATGCTTAAATTCAGAACTTGAAGAACATTATAATTTATTAAATATATAAAGTGTAAAATCCATGATTGATTTTATTTCTCAGTTTTAATGTAACGATTTAAAATTCATATTGTAAATGAAATTATGGCTTACATTTCTATTCCAGTGCAAGGAAGTAAATTTTATTACAGGAAGAAAATTAATATCTAAATATGGATTATTTTTATGCAATAATGGTTAGTTTTACTCATGCAATTTCAGAAATATTTTAACTAAACCAAAAATAATTTCTATTTCATATAATGGTTTGAATATTTCAAGAATTTAATTCTCTGTGTTTTTGCCAATCTTGGACCATTTTAGTGACTTTACAAAGTATATTAATTAATAAAACGATCGTATATTAATTAATAAAACGATGTCTCATTCTCGAAGGAATCACTAATTGACTGAAAAATAAAATTCAGACCTTCGTATCTGATTTAGTTTTAATCGTAGAAGAGCGGGACAGTTTATTTCTGTTTAAATGATAGCTTCCTGTTTAAAATGTTAGTGTATGTTATTTAAAAAATCAGTGAATAAAATTCAATTAGAGTTAAAATGTCATTAAGAACCATTTAATATTAAATACAACAATGACAGTAATAATGAAGAACTGCATTAAAAAACGTGAATTTTTCAGCAGTTTAGTTATTGTTTGAAATGACAAAAGAATACAATATTTTACGTTTTTGGAAGCCATTTTTCCAATTGCTGATGTAACGACATTATCTAAATATTAAAAATTTAATTCGACGTAATTTAGAAAATTACTATGCACCATTAAACAATTTTTATTAATTCTGGTTGGAATATTACTCATAAATTACAGTAATTTGCATAATATATTTAGATTTCAATGTTCTGTTTATTTACATGGTGTTTTATCAAGTCTTACTGGCTACATAATTAAGTAAAACAAGACTCTCCGCCACGAAATAAAGCACACGGATTTAAACTACTAGGGCTGAATGACCGGACCGCCGTAACAGCAATATTGGCAGGAACTGTGGTTGAGTCCTAATGGTCATCACCGGTTATGATACGACCCTTCCCGTAGGAAGTAAGTCACATCATCAATGGAAGGATCTTACCCCTTCCTATAAGTGCACCTTCCAGGGTGGCGGGATCCAACCACCATACGGAAGCATCTCACCCACATTTCGAGGTTCCCTCGTTCGGTTAGCCTTCATAAGTAAAGAAAAAGGTTTTTATATGCGTTCAATTATCAAGATTCTTACGGAAAAAATAACTTAAATATATTAAAGACGAACGAGCTCAATGGTCGTAATTTCGGGAATTACCTTATGCCAACAGATATTATATAAAACTATTAGGGAATTAAATTAGTCTTTAAAGAATTTGTATTATCATTTTTTCAAGAAAATGCATTTATGAAAATTTTTTTACAGATTATTAATAATTAATTATGAAAACCATTTCACATATGAATAATAATGTGTCTTTATCCACTAAGAAGTGAAAAAAAAAACATTACATTGGTATCAACGCGTTTTCTATGAAACTCGATAATATCTTCGGTATCAGATTTTTATCATGTCATTACATGATGTTGTTTTGGAAATGAGGCTTGTGGCGTTAACAAAATTCCATAAGCGAAAAATAAAAAAAAATGCCTAGGCAAAAAATAAAATTTTTACTATCTGTGCGAGCATCTAAAAAAAATCAACTTTTAGTAACGTGTTCCCATTACATTTACAAAAGCTCTGAATAAAAACAATAAGTTAATGACTACCGCAAATAAAAACTAGAAAAATTTAATATTGAGCACTTGATTTCATAAAATGAAATAAACAGGAAATGTGATATTTTTTTAACAATAAATGCAAGACCAAGTGTTTTTGGGTCGTTTACAATACTAAAGTGACTAAATCAATTAAATAGTTAAAAAGAATAAAAATATAATTTAACTTGCACGAGCACGTGATGCTTGGCCGTTCAAAAAATTATGTTTTGACATGACACATTGAAATATACAAAGCAGATTTCAGTTTAATCGTTCTATTTTACTCTAGACACAGGAGAGACAGAAAAATCCGAAAGATCTTGAGTCTTACATTAAATCATTTCTTCTAGTGCATATATTGTCTGAAGCGATATAGATTTTGTATATAATTTAATATATTTTACCCCAATAGGAAGTATATTTTTATTTCTAAAGATTGAGGTTCTCTATTAGACTGGAAGTTCTATATATATTATTAGCATTTTTCTGTTAGATTTCTCTGCTAATTAAGCTTACTAAGAGTAATTTAGATTACTCTGCATACAAATTAATTTATTAATATTTTCATTCACAAGCCATTTTGCAATCCAGCAGTGGTGGTGAATAAAAAATTATCATCTTACAAAAATTGAAATCTGATATCGTATATGGCAAGTTATCATGAACGAAAATCTCTTTTTCAAACCACATAGTATCATACTGCCGAAAAACATGATGTTCTCATATTATTCATATTTCACAATCACCAACATTTAGAAAAGTGATGATGTTTGACCTTCTCAATATCAATCAATTCCTAATAATATAATTTATTTATCTAATATTATAATTTATTTCGACCAGATATTTTTTCATGTAAAAACAGCATTAACCGATTTTAAATCAGATTATACATGCATCGATAATTACTTTAAAAAAATTTGCTAGTAAAAATTGTTTGAAAACCAAAATTTTTTCCACTAAATCAGATTTTTTTTCTCGAAAATCTGGTTTAAACGGTTTTTGAATAATTACATGACTAGTACTTTGTACAATCCTCTAATTTTAGAAAGAAGATGGCATTATTTCTACCATCTCATAATTGTTCGAACTCCAAAACTTTTATGACAACTAAAAAAAATTTGAAAAGTAAGTATACAATTTTCGATATCTCATCTCTCTATTTTACGTATAGTTCCTTTTTTATTTGTGATTCTTTGGGGGATAATTTTTATAGCCCTGTTCATAATTGGACAGACAGGAAAACACGGTACCCGGTGGATATTCTTCCCAAGCTGTAATTTTTCGTTGTCGATAAGTCGCCAAAGTTGGCAAACTTCCTTATCATTTTCTAGTAAATCAAAAAAAGCAAATCTAATGCCTCAGAACCAATAAATCATCAATTTTCTGTCTGAGGCTTATTAAACCCCAAATCAACACACAATCAAGTTCTCACATGATAATAATCATTTGAAACATTTTTGCTGAAACTAATGGATAAGAACATGGTAATATTGCTTTAAAAGCAAAAATTTTCACCGATTTATTTCTCTATAGGCTTGACAAGTACAGCAGGGAACAAAAATGTCCTAGAACCAAAAAAGGGAAAAACATTCCAAAAATGAATATTGAGAATTATTTGTTTTAATCTTCGATACTTAAAATAATATTTGCTCATGAAGGAAAAAAATGATAAGCATCATCAACAATTCAAAAAAAACTTATTCATTTCTTTATCTTTTAGGCCAAAGCTTATATTCCAGAAGATGAAGAAGTGAGAAATAATCAAAATCATGAATTTCAAAGTCAAAACTTTCCAGAATCCAATATGCTTCCGGCAAATCTTATGAAACTCTCCTCTGCAGAAAGAGAAAATAGTTTTTTTAAACGTCTTTAAGTAAACGGCAAAATTGAATATATTGCCTAGTAATTTGAAAAGCAGGTGTCAACTGTCATTTATTTTAAATAAAAATTATTAGAATGCCATGTTATCATTTGTTCTTGTTGCTAAAAGCAACTGGATAGTAATGAGAATTTAGAAGATTTAAGGACAGCTTTTTCGGAAATAAAGATCCGATAAGATAGAAATAAGTTTTCATGACAGACAGACATAAATACTTTGAATAAAAATCATTCGGTATTGTCGATGTTGAGAAAGGGATAAGAAACATATGGTTATATATTGAATGGTATTGCAATTTGAAGTATTTCATTGCTTTTTTACAAAATGCTGCACAAGTTTAATAATTTATTACTTTGAAATCTTTCTCTGGTATAAATATTTTATGACAGATAAAATTGCTTTCAAATAATTTTAAAGAGTTCCTATTAGTTTTAATGCTTCATTGAAAGAATTTTGAACGAAAATATAGAAAATATTTTAATTCAATCTTTATTTAACCTGATTTCCCCAAAGCATTTTATTTTATTCACGGGAAGAATACTCTTAAAAGAGAATAAAAATATTCTCTTTCAATGTAATCCTATTTTGATTGTTTAATCTCCAAATTACTGGGTGAATATTTTGAAACATCAAAGCTCATATGAATTCCTTTATTGGCCATTTTGATATAAATTATATATTTATTTATAAAAACCTAAAATATATCTTTTAAAATAATTTGATAGTATAGATACAGAAAAAAAAAAGAAATTACAATATGCAGGGTGACCATAATTAAACTGACAGTGCTCACAGTGCTCTGTAGCGCGATCTATTTGCGAGAATGACGCCACATTTTGTAGGAAGATTAAATTTCGGGGAAACAAAGGATTCCGCGAAAAAAATAATTCTAAAAGTCACCGCTAGGGGAATATTTGGCGCTGTGTAATAGAAAATAGAGTTTTAATAAATGCAAATCAATAAGGAAATAAAGATACCTTCTATTTTGCACATTTGCTGATTTAGTTCAAGTAGAATGCTGCAACACTTTTTAAAAAAAAGCGAAAAATTTACATAAACACCGATAAAGTCTCTATATCCATAATTTCACTTTAACAGATAACGTTGAGCAAAAGAAGTTATTCATTCAAATTTCACGTTACATCCATTCTCACATAGCCAGCTGCTTGGGCTTTAAAAGGCAATGTGTTACTTTTCGAAACAATCGAACTGAAAGTTTATGTGCAATGTCTCCTTGTTTGCTCGAGCGTGCGTTACTGGCCCAATTCTCTTTACCTCAACCAGTGAAACGCGTCAGCCACTCTTCGTGCTTTTAAAAATTGGGTTACCTTAAGTCCAAGGTCTATCAAGGAGTTGTCCAGGACCTGGTTAAGTTAAGGGATAACATATCACGGACTGTACTGGAGATTCCTGCAGACATGCTACTTTATGCTGTTGTGAATACTATGCACAGAAAGCAATATGTGGTCCACAAACACGGCAGCCACATTTAACAAGATTTGAATGTGCAAAATAAAAGGTAATTTTTATTTCCGTATTGATTTGCATCTGTTAACACTGTATTTTCTTTTACACAACGTCCCATATTCCACTAGCTGTGACTTTTGGAGCTATTTTTTTCCCTTAATCCTTCGTCCCCCGTTTTGTTTAATCTTCGTACAAATGTAGTGTCATTCTCGCAAATAGATCGCGCTACAGAACACTGTGAGCACTGTCAATTTAATTATGGTCACCCTGTACTAGCAAAAGTACTTTAAAAATTAATGATGAATAATTCATATTGAAATTAGGAATCCAAATACAAGATGTTCAATCAAATTTCATTAATCAATTTTGTCATTGCAATCATGACATATTGTTATGCCATTGATATGATTTTTGTAAATAAATTGATTGCACTTAAGACAAAATATTTGTTGAAGGCGTTCTAGCTCACAAAATGTAACGATTACAATTGGAGGATTCTACCTTCCCATTATATTTTACAAGTTGAACCTAATGTTATAGAAGTCGATCATTTTTTCAGGAAACTGCCTGTATTTTTGGTAGCTTACTCAATTTTTTAAGAAATAATACCCCCAAAGCTGTTTAACTTTTACATAATTTTTAAGCACAATCAATACATTAATTGCTTCTATATGAACTTTATGATTCAAGGGAGTTCATTCTCTTCAAATGTTTCTGATATACTTTCTAACAAGTGTCATATCCCTCTCCCATATAAAACTTGACCTTGGGAAATTTCATGAATGTCACGAATGTTGTTACTTCTTATGGCACTTGCTACGGACAAGATGGCTGAGGTAATCAAGGTTTTAAGCCTAATCAGCGTCTCTTGTTTTGCAGTAGCACCAATTAAGGCCAAGAGTACGAAGTGTGCTATTCAATCACCACATTCGCCTGCACAGCCCCTTTTAACAGGGGGACTCATTCATACGCCTCACAGATAGTACACAGAAGAAGAACCATGCCCTAAACGGGACTCGAAACCGGCACACCCAGATGACGGGGAAGACATTTTACTTCTATGCCAGGACGCCAGCATGTCATGAATGTTCAAATCTTTGTCTTCCGAATCCTTTGTATGAGGCCCTTGGGTTATATAAAAAAATTCGATATCTATAATTATCTTTATGTTCAGGACTAATTACGACGGTCTATTTTTTACTTAAATCTTTATATTTGGAAGGACTTTTTTCGTGGGAAGGCGGGGATGATTATGTAAAAATTAAATTAATGCACAAATACCAGAAAATAAAATGAATATTTTGGACGTTTTTGTTTGATCGAATGAAACAAAAATTTGGCTCAGATATACTATTGTAGTCTAGAGATCATATACTAAATTTCATTTATTTAAATAGTTTAATAATATTAATAAATGCAGTAGATAAATAATGAAACTATATAATACAAAGCCAAAATAATAAAGCCAGTTAGATCAACAATAAAATCATAATATATAGTCAAAATAATAAAGCCAGGTAGATAAAATACAGACCAATAGGTTACCAAGTTTTAAAAAATTTTTCTTCTAAAATTAATAATTAACTGCATTATAGATGCAAAACATGTATAAAAACACTTTATCAACTTTAGCTTTTTATTTTGTAGTTATTGCCTTCATTTGCCTTCGAATAGGCAAGTTTCATATAATAGCAATATACCAGATCACCTCCTAAGCTCTATTTCAAAACTCTTTTAAATAATCATTTTGAATTTTTAAAAAAAGGGATTTTGGGGGAACTTATAGCTGTAAGAAAATGGAGATTCCTCAAACTCCACATTATCTGAATGAGTTTTAATATTTTAAGATATAAAATTTTATATTTAGTTATATTAACTTAAACTAATTTTAATATTTTAAAGGTTTTAAATTTCACAATTCTTGGATTCTTAATATGTTTCTAGTGTTTTAAGGTGACCAGGGACCTTTAAAAGAATTTTTATGTAATTTTCAGTTTAGCAATTTGAAATTTTACAAGCGTTAAGAGTAACACTATAGGAGAGGACTCACAACATTTTGAAGCATTATATTTATTTATTTATGAGTTAAGGGCTTAGTATAATATAATATTAGCAATAAATAACGTTAATTAAAAAAATGTTACAGGTTGTTCAAATTTATTCGAAAGCACTCCAACTTTTATTATTATTTTTTCTAACCCTTTTGAAACAAAAGTTGGGATTAATTTTGAAGTTTGATCACGAAATATGAAAATTAATCAATATAATAAAATTTCTGATTTTTTTGAAAAAAGTTTAAGAAGTTTTGAGTTATTACATTGATTAGTTTTGTTATTTCTTACTCAAACTTCAAGATTAGTCCCAACTTTTGTTTCAAAAGGGTTAGATAAAGTAATAATAAAATTTAGAGTGCTTTCGAACAAATTTGGAGCGCCTGGAGCATTTTTCATTAAGGTTATTTATTGCTAATATTATATTATACTAAGCCCTTAACTTATACATAAATAAATATAATGCTTTAAAATTTTATGCTTCATCTCCTATAGCGTTACTCAATGTTTGTAACATTTGAAATTGCTAAGTTGGAAATTACAAAAAATCATTTTAAAGGTCTCTGGTCACCTTAAGATAGATTGGACATATATAACTAATAATTATTTTACTTTGAATCAATCTCATTTTAAATGACTATATATATTATAATTTGTAAATTTTTATTGTTTGTGCACTCAAAAGACAATTAACAATTATCTCTTTATTGAAACTTACTTTCTATAATGTGTTATTTCGTTTTAATAAATACATTATTATTAGAGAAAAAGAATGCAATTTCCTCTCAACTCATGGAGACATCATCATTAAACAGTAAAGATTGCACAGTTACTAAATTAAAAGAATTATCAAATAATTT
The DNA here is from genome assembly GCA_026289955.1 of Argiope argentata. Classification (NCBI taxonomy): domain Eukaryota; kingdom Metazoa; phylum Arthropoda; class Arachnida; order Araneae; family Araneidae; genus Argiope; species Argiope argentata. The sequence continues at coordinate 905,774 of JAOUZG010002149.1, read as the reverse complement.
TAGCATTTAATTGGCGCAAAGTGCTCTTTCTTCCTTTTAACTGTATTAGCCCAATGCATTCACGTAGAGCCTGCTTATCGCCATTACCTCGTCGATAATTCAAAGCTTAATTGCTCGATGAGCTAGCCCAGTCGAAATTAGATTCTATACCTCATTAAATTTAAAGGGTGATATATCTTGCGATTTTACACTGCCTCAATTATGTTACACTTACCCACCCGGGACGGTATTAACTCGGAATTCCTGGAATTATTGAACACCTAATCTAGTATCTTTCAAACCAAAAGATATATTAAGATATAATAATACGGGTATTTTGTATTTTATACCGATTGTATAAAGAATATTTTGCTTTTTTCAATTTATTTGATAAAAGGGATACATTTTATTAGCCGTTAACAGTCATCCTTACTAATATTAAAGTATAATGTATGCGTCTGTGTGTACGCTTATCTTTATAATGGGACTCTAAGAGGTCGATCGGAAGAGTTGGAGATACTAAATTCTATGTTAATATGCTTTTGGGAATGGTAATCTCAATATTGGAATAATTCTGTTATAACTAATGATTCGAATTTTTCTGAATTTTCAATTAATTTTATTATTTATAATTTGAAGAATTAAAAATTGAGCAAGTGTTTGGAAATTTCCCTCTATAACACTTGAGAATGATGTTTAACGAATTAATTTTATAACATATTAAAATTTAAAAAGTTTTATTTTAAACTATACTAATTAAATTTAATTAAACGTCTCTTCCTGGAACTTCACATTTATACTATATATATATATATATATATCGTGTGTGGCAAGAAATATTTCATCAATGTTAATTTTCGTTAATATTCGTTAATATTTTTAATTAAGTGTTTTGTGTAACTTGGTCTTAAGGGTTTCTTCAGTAAAATATCTTAAGCTTCAAATTTTGATAGATATATATACATTTTTTTGCTATTTTAAAAGAACTTTAGTGTTTTGTTCATTTTATGGCGTATTTCCTTTATTTTCTCTTAGTTTATTTAAATTACTCGAAAATAGATACAGTTTACTGTTTCCTGTCTTTTGGCAAAATAAACTATTTTCTAACATAAAACAATATTAAATTTCATATTTTTCTCCATCTCAATAGAATTTTAAATATAATTTGTTTTCAAGTTCTTTTAAAATAAACAGAAGAACAAAATATATTACTTGCTTTAGTGAAACCAATTTTTTAAATAATGTTTTCTGTAAAAGCGGTGTAGCATGTCGCTTTATAAAACGAAAAATATATATAATCTTAACTTAGTTGCTATTTCAGAATACTTATATTTGTATATTATTATTCGTAATAAATATAGTATTTGCTTAAATTCTTAGGAATTTTGTTGGGAAATGAATTTAAAGTACTTTGTTTGTTTTTTTTAAAAAAATGCTATAGTACAGAAAAATGCTTATAAAGAAATAAATTGTTATTCAAAAATATTTTTTAATAATAAATAGATGCAAAAATTATTTTTGATTTTTATCATTTTCTCAAGCTACTGTTGAAAATCCACAAAACTTTTTTTTAAAATTAAGATTTAAAAATTGATTCCGAAAATCGCCTTGTTTGTACAGAGTTCACACACACACACACACACACACACACACACACACACACACACACAC
>JAOUZG010002149.1:868499-883490 GCA_026289955.1 Argiope argentata | reverse complement strand
TTAAAAATATTTTGCTGAAAAACTTATTATGATACCGACTTTTATATAAAAAAAATTGATTTAACCCTTTAGTCGGCATTAATATTGGCTAACCGACTGGTCGCCAAAGGCGGCTAGTTAATAATATGTCTAGGTTTCAAAATTAAAAGTAATTTTGAAAGTAAATAAATTATTTTTTAGTGAAAAATGTAAGTAACATGTATTTAAAATAAACGAATTATAGAAATTTGAAACATGGAGAATACGGAATAACAAGTAATAATATTATGTCATCAAATATATATGAATCGATAAGAATAAATATCAGATCGATGTAAAAGTTTTAAATTTAGATAGAATCTATTTTCTTATATTAATTCAAAGTTAAAATATATTTTGAGCCAATTAGTGGAGGAGAATGTAGCATTGACCTTGTTCTAAATGTTTTAATATGTATCTAATAATCGATCCATAAAATAGAGTAAAATCTGGATTTTTCCTATTATTTTTTTTCTCAGATTCTTGATAACTATTGATCTACTTTATGGCATTTAGTAATAATATGTTTTTAGTACATTTAGGAAAGCAATATAAAACCGTTGTCATTCTTGTTGGTTTTATGATGAAAATTATTCCATGTCAATATTTATTAAAAAATCGTTTTTAATAAAATATAATGTCCAAATTTTGAAGCAGATGCTTCTAGAACCTATTCTTTACATAAATATGTTGATACGATGATAGTTTTTAAATGGTTAAAAAGTTAAGTTGAAGTATACAATTACCTTGGGGATAAATTGGTTAAAAAACATTCGGAAATAAATATAATTTGAATATTTGTAAACAAATTATTGTAAAATACATCCATAAAGCCCAAATATACCCATTAAGTGGAGATATTGTTTTAAATTAGAAAAGGGGCATTTTTAATTAAAAATTAAAATAAAACTTTTCTAGTTTCGAATTTCAAAAGATTTATTTAAAACTTTCCAGATAGCTTAAGAAATATATTATCTAGTTCCTGAATTAGAAAGTAAGCTACATTTCTGGGTATTATATAATATTATGGTTCGACTAATAAATATGATTGAATTCCCAATTTTTTTTCTAATCGTAAAGCTTTATTATTTCGATTTTAAAGTATTAAAAAGTTTGTTATAGCATAAATGAAATCTTATTTCTTATTCTCTTTTTCAGCAACTGCAAAATATATTGAAAGTATTATACCAAATTTGAACAAAAAATATAATTTTATTTTAACTTATGAAGTTTGTCGTAAGATAATTCTATCAAAAATAATAAGTTGCAGAAATACCATATAAAGATGTCAAATAGCGTCAAAACGCATAAAAATGCAAATCTGAAAATCAAAATAACTTTCCAATAAATAAACTTAAAAACAAATTTTCAATAATTTTATAAAGAAACCTGTAGAAGCATTAAGAATATTAAACAGAAAAAGATCATAATTTATCTAAAAAAATCAGTTTTTCAAAATAGTTACCTACCTTGAGCTGAAATGATTTTAATGGACAATTTCAATAACAGCATTTAAAAAGGAATCGGCTTTTTTGCGCTGAAAAAGATTATATTAAATCTTTTTATTGGCATTTTTAAAACTAAATAATGTTTAAGATTTTTTTAAAATTAAAATTTAATAAATAACTAAAAAATGATGTTGTAAAGGTTTTTTTCCTATTTTATCCAAATTAATATATTTTTGCCTAAGTATTAGGGTTTATAAATTGCATTTTTCTTCTATTTTCCACTAGATACAGACTTCAAACTTTTTTAAAAAACTGTTAACACTAAAACAATATAATGTAAAAAATCTTTCAATGAAATTTGGAGTTATATTTTAGTTTATAATTCTATCTTTAAACCCAATGATCCATTACCGCATAGTTTTTCACCCTATAAACTATGTACAACAGTTGCATTTTACTAATAATTTTTAATTCCTTAAATTTATCTTTTTCATTTCCTTTATTATTTTTTATTTTTATGCATTAATATATTATTACTCTCGTTTCTTTATTAGTTCTTTAAGATTTTTCGAAGCTCTTAAAAATGCAAATTTTGGTATTAAAATAAAAATATAATAACATTTTAAATTTTCCAAATCAAACTATATTAATAAAATAATTTTCAGAAGAGAAAGTCGGAAAATCCATATTTTGAAAAAGTGTGAAATTCAATTAAGAAATTTATTAATCTCAAGCAATTTTCAAAATTGAAACTTTTTGAGAAGTTCAAAAGAAGGTGGAATTATTTACGCCTAGCTTCTTATCGAGTTTAAAATAGAGAGTGGAATATGAATATGTGCATACTAATAGGAAAGAAGATTATGCTTTGAAAGTAACTATGTTCCTTCGGTTGATTAAATAGCTTAGGTATTTTCGAGAATTATTTGTCCCAGCAAAAAATATATTTCTAATTATTTTTTGCCTGAAAAAGGTTTATAACTTATATCTGCTACTGTCTGCAGATAAACAAATAATATTAAAAATTTTTTTAATCAATTTGTACTTAGATTACCAAAAAAAAATATTTTAGTTACTCTTTATTAAATAATTACAATTGTTGTTCCCGTGTTTCGCTTTACAACGGAAGGAGAGGTATTAATCTCGACAAGAGAGACTTTGTGACCACGACATATGTAGTAACATAAACCATACACGGAAAATCTTCGGCTGGTGCGTTCGAACTCGCAGCCCAAAGAACGCGAATTCAACAATCTTCTAACCATGCTATCTCGGCCTAACAATTACAATTACTATAAATAATTGATCAAAAAATTATACTATCATTGAATTTTCAACGTCAATTTAGGATTCAAAGCTGATTGTGTTAACGCAACATTCTTGATTTTTCTACAACAGAAAATTATAAATTTCTAATTTTCTTTATTCTGTATTATTTTAAGCCGAAAGTACTTTAAAATGAGTCGTAAAAATGGATTAATTAGCAATGTTTAATTTTAAATGCATAAAGCATTAAGAAAATAAACAGAATCGTGTAAAATAATCGGCGAAAACATGTTAAGCTTAATCTCATTAGTGTGGGGAAAAAGAAACTGAATTGGTTACTTATTAGACGGCGGGGAAATGAAGTTTTTTTGTCGATAAAGTTAACTTTTAATTAATTAGTAAGGAACTAAAGAATTAAGATCTGAAAAAACTGTATTAACATCAAATATCATCCACTACAAGCTTTAAAAAATATACTTGAACTTAATTGAATAAATACAAAGTATTTTATTAACTACTGAAAATTTGAACAAAATATATATGTAGAGAGAGAATGTGAGGTAATAGTAGGAATTGAAAAATATATCTAAAATATTATGAAATATAAATTAAAATTAATATAATTAAATTACTTACTTATAGTTAAAATGTATAAATTTTTTTAATTTGTTCTACTTTTCAAGCTATCCAAAATTTTTTACAATTTAACTATATACTAAATATTGCGCTTGCGAAAAAAACAACTTCTTCGTTTACGCAGTCTGAGTTATTTATAAGATAAGACAATATCCATTATATATAAAATATATCAATTGTATTGATTACTTTGAGTTAGCTTTTTAATAATAAACGAAAATATTCCTAAAATATTTTGTACTAGGATTATCTTGGAAATTTTTTGTATATAATTAAAACGTAAGATCTACTTTCTATTTCAGTATTCTGTCGACTTATAATTTTTCAAGCTCTGTTGTTGTTGTTGTTACTTATGGCACTTGCCTATGGACAACCCCCGCGCTGATACAGCAGCAGATTTAAGCCGAAAGGAGCGTCTCTTGTTTTTTTCCTCTTGACTAATGTCAAATGGTTTCGATAAATCAGAGAGATAAGATTGGCTTAGTTAAATATTCCGCTTTGGAGCATCACTAAGGCTGTTTTGGAACGGAATACGTAATTTTGAACCATGGTCAGTTTACCAGGATAACACCCACTATTCAAACTTCCACAAAGCTTCAGTAGACCGCGACAAATTTAATGGTTATCAAGCTCATTTATACAACAGTTCTTTCGTTTCGAAACTGAAACTCTCCAGTTTTAATGCCAAGACCTTATCACAAGACCACTGTGGCCCCACTAAACCAAAAAGAGATATAAAAAAAATTAGCAACATGGGAGAAACTGATAATGCAAAAAGGGATGGAATATATTTATTTAAAAACAGCTTTACTTACGTAAACAAACTTAAAATTCTTGTTGATATAATATAGGTAACGCAAAAAAGATGAATGTTTCTGTTTAAAAAATGTTTCTTTTCCCTTTATAAATATTTTATACAATTAATTGCTATTAGCAATGAAATCGGTAGCTAATGATTTTCCTGAATTTCCTTTAAATGAATCATAGACATGACGTTTAATTTAAAAATTGTCAAGGAAAGACATTTCTTCCCTGTTAGAAATAAACTATTTGACATGAATCCGATATCGTTTCCGTCTTATTTTGAGCCCTTGACAGACAGACGACTATACAATCATTTTAAAATACATCAACCTTTACCAAAAGTATAATAATCTGTCTGAATGGCCTAGACGCCACAAAAACAATGAAACGAGAACTTTTGCTAAGAGTTTGCAATATTTCTTGTACGTTTAGTTAGCTTTACTGTAATGAAGAGAATTTCACTGATCTCTAAGGTGTAAGGAGTCAGTGATCACCGGTCTTCATGCCAAACTTGGTGACTAAAAGGAAGTACTCAGAATATTCGAGAATCTCGACTGCAGCTTCAAACGACATGAGTCCTATCTGTCTTCCGAAACATTCAATGTCTTCTTAAAGGAAGGATTAAAAAAAATCACCCAAATGTGAGGAATCAGTACTGAGTCGAGTAATTAGACTAAGCAATTGAGAGAAATATGTCTTGAAAATAATGGTCTCATATCAAATTCTCTCTGAACGCTTCAAGCTGTTACAATTCCTAGTGCCGGCGTCCTTTCATAAGGGTAGCGCGTCTTCCCCGTGATCTGGGCGTCCCGATTTCAGGCATGGTTGTTCTTCCGTGTTCTAACTGTAAGATGCGTGAATGTGCCTTCCTGTAAAAAAGGGGCTGTGCAAGCCAAAGTCATAATCTTGGCCTTAATTGGAGGTGCTACAAAACAAGAGACGCCGATTATGCTTAAATCGCTGAGTATTTCAGCGAGCTTCACCATTGCAGGTGCCATAAGAAATAACAACGACACAGTTGTTCATTATTGATATGCTAGTTATGTGATATTTTTAGTACAGGTGTTGTGCTCTTACACTTTATCTGTATTTCTTACCTCAGTAACATATTTTGAGTAAAGTAATATATCATTTTTTTGCTATTGAGCTTTCTAGGCACTGTACAGCTCACGGAAGAATTTTGGAGATTTTTCTGTAACTCTATGACTTAGTTCTTATGACCACCACTGCCTATTACAAAATTACGTTCCTTCATAGGTGGGGGCACTTCTCTCCCATATGCTACTATGTCTATCAGAGAAACCAAAACAAGAACCATATAAACTTCCCCTAACCATAGTCTTTTAATATAGTTCAATAATAATTTATAATTTTGTTTAATATAATTAGGAAAAGCAAAATGGTATAACTATGCAGTGTATCCCAATAAAAATTCCAGGAAAAATAAAATTTAAATTTAAAAAAAATTAAAGACAACAACTCCAAAATTGATATTCTTATCTTTGGATGAAGTAAATAAGCACATACACACAAAAAAGTTTCTTTTTTTTATCTCTAGACCAGAGATATCTCGGTGTTTTTTTTTCAAGGACAGGAAAAGATTTATTGAAAGGAAAAAGTCATTCGTCACCCTATCCAGAACTTCATGTTTCTTCTCCTCAGTGTCCTTTAACCGAGAATTTTCTAGAAATCAATCTTCTGAAGATTAGTTTGGTCAGATAAGTTTCCCGGAGTTTCATGATAGTTTCAGATCAACAGTTTTAGTTTCTATTAGAAGTAACGCAAGATTGCTAAGTTTGCCTGCCACACTATATTGTTCTCTTACGAAGAGACATTTGAATTTAAATTATTAGTATTTTACCATTTAGTTCGTAATTAGTTGGTATAAGTTTTACCTTTTAGTCAGTATTTTACCCTATTAGTTAATAGTTAGGAAATATACCTAAAGCTCAATTTATATTTCAAGGCAGCTTTGTGATCAGAAATAAATGTGGCATGATGACGGTAAATCTAAGTAGAGTTGGTTGAAAAAAAGGGTTTGATTTTATGCATAAAATAAAAAAAATACCATTTATGTATTTTGCTGCAATATCCACTGATTATACTTTTCTAATTAGTGAACGCAGTCTTCCAAAAACTTTCTCGCATGCATTCAAATATACTTGTCATACTGCAAGACATCGAATTACAATGGTTGATAAACAGTAACTTTTGACATAAATTTACCATTTTTAAGAAATATATTATTTAATTCTTGTCAAATTATTTGGCGATTAACCCTTGGTGTGTGTTATTAACTCTAGGGTCATATTAAATCCCGTGCTGATTGGAATTAATTTCTGCTGAGTGAGCAGTGATACATAATATGCAAGATTATGAAGGAAAAACATAATTTATTTATCCTTTTGTTAATTTTATATTGTAAACATAATAATATGTTTTAATGCAATGTTTTATTGTAAAATTTAGAGTCTATAATTCACCATCGGATGGTATCTTTCAAAACAGTCTCTAATGAAAAGTCCTGGTTTTCGATGGCAAATGCCTCAAAAATAATTCATTTGGCGTCTTTCGCCCTTGAGTGTGATGTCGGAACGGACTCTAGAAAGTGCAACAATATATGCAATCCGCTATTAAATATTTCCTCTCTATCCAAATATGATGCTATTCCCTACGATGCCTCTCGCCGAAAATCAGTTTCAGTTTCACATTACACTTCTTTCGGTTATTTTCTTTTTGCCCTTTTATGAGAAGTATTATTTCTGAAATATCTTTAAAAGCGAGAATGTCAAATTACACTAAAATCAATATGAAAAATAATACTTCGAATTTCACGAAGTATCTCCCAAGACTGTCGATTTCTTTACTTTCGAGTTGCAACTGACTCACTTCGACATATTCTATTGCGAGTCACAGGTGGCTCTATTTATATCCGGTTTCCTTATTACGAAGTAATATAAGCACCTTATTGGTTCGGGAATAAGTTTTTTGGCCGTTTATGTTCTTTCATATAAAATGTAAACTGATATATCCTAGTAGAGATTAAGATACAAAGAATGCAATATAAGGTTAGTATTTTTCTACGCTGTGTTGGCTGAGAGAAGACATGTGATAGGAATGGTTAAAAGGCGTTGTTGGTTGAGAGTGGCCACAAAGGGTGAAAAGTATTCGAATATCGACTTTGTGCTTTAAATGCGTTTATATGAACCGATTGATATAAAAATTTAAATTAAATCTGCAATTACAGTAACAAAATCCCATACCTAATTTATTATATTTTAGTCATTCCGTTTTTGAATTAACGCGTTAACATGTTTCTAAAAAAACAAACAGACAAGCAAACAATTAACCGACTGTAGGTTTCATTTCAAGCTTTGACAGGTATTTGCATTACAGATATTTAATATGAGTATCGAAACTTGTTTATCTTGCTCCTTTTGTTTTGCAGTTATGTTAACTTCAGACAATGGGACAGACAGATTACTTCCGAACATATTTTAAGAACGATTTATTAGAAATTCGCAAATTTTCTGCAATGGTCATATACCGAATTTCGTCCATCAATCTCAAAACCTTTTTGTGTTCTCTTTGTCACAGAGGGACATTTACCAAAAATGTGTTTTTCGAACTTATGGAAGTCTAAAACGTGGAGATTCGGAAAAAATTTAGAGTTCGAATTTTTTAGGATTATTGCACTTTCTCTATGCTACGTATATGAGAATGTATTAAAAATAAACATATTCTACACATTCTAAAATGAAAACAAACTCACCAATACGTTGTCATTGGCTTATATGTAAGTTATATTATATCCCGCATTTTTAGTACTTAATACAAGCGAATTTTAAGAGGATTGGTAAGTGAATTTTGAGATGATTATTAAATACATTTTGTGATTATTGATTTTCTTTCCCTTTTTTTATTTTTCATAATGGAAAGAAATAATTGAAAAAATAAAATTTTACAGCCTCCTTATTCCAACTATTACTTTTTAAGGGAAAAGAAAAGATAGAATTAATATATTAATTGTGAATATTGCCCCTTAGCTCATTTTACTTTGGATCGCAAATTTGAGCAAGCTCTGTTGGAAAACTCCAAATGAGCAATTATTCAATAACAGGAGAATCGCCTACATATTCTATTATTCTATATATTATCATCAATACTCCTTATAATAAAAGTTAATTTATCACAAAAACTTAACGATAATAAGTTAATTCTTGGAGTATTATAATACGGATTCCTTTAGAATTCGCTCATAATGTGTTTTCAACCTTTGGCATCTAAGAAGAATATTAATCAAAAGTTTAGAGCAAATTATTGTATTTCAAGTTAACCCTGAAGACTCCGTAAAAATTTCCTGCCAATTTAAAAAATGCATATGTATTAAAACAACCAATTATTTCCCTAATAGAAAAATAATACTTTTCATTCTTAATGCATTGGACCCATTACTAAAGAAGGCATAAAACAATTTATATTAATTAGAAGAGAAAAACTATTTAAATACTAACACTATACATAATTTCCTCTAAAATCAGTGAACAAAAGTTTCTATATTTAACATATCTTATAACAGAGATTACAAAAATAAACCGGATTTCCTTTCTTTGGAATATAAAATAAAAGTGAAAATATTTCTTCTATATACCATCCAAGCAGTTAATACATATATACTTATCATGCAATGTCAACGATAGCATTTCGAATATCAATATAAGAAGAAAAATGAATATCATGACAGCTGTGATTATTTCAATTTTTTTTAAATACTTTGTCAATATTTTCGCAATTTTTAGTACGAAGAGATCTTTTTCCACAATTTTATCTAGAAAGTACCCCATTAATATTGTAATCATTCGACTCATTAGAGTTTGAATTGTAATTATTCGCCTCCTTTCCTCCTGAATTGTAATTATTCACCTCATAATAATCTAAATTATAATTTTTTCAACTCATTATAACCCAAATTGTAATTATTCGTCTCATCTCCACATAAATTGTAAATATTCACCTCATTGTAATCATTCATCTCATAAACATTTAAATGGTAATTATTCACCTCATTGTAATCATTCACCTCGTAATGATTTATATTGTAATTATTCACCTCATTATCACTTAAATTGTTATTATTCACCTCATAATTATTTTAAATGGTAATTTTTCACTTCATTATCACTTAAATTGTTATTATTCACCGCATTGTAATCAAAATTCACCTCATAAACATATAAATTGTAAAATTAACCTCATAAACATATGTATTGCTTCAACATCACCAAAATTGTAATCATTCACATTATTATCTCTATCATGTGGTATTAAATTATATCCAAGTCTTACTATTATTAAATTATTTCACATTTATTTAAGTTTATAATACAGTTAAATTGAAGATTATTAGCAGACAAAAATGTCAAAAAGAGATAATCGATCAAAGTTGTTGAAAAAAAAAACTATGTTCGTCTTCAAGTTTCTACTCAAGTAACTGTCTGTCTTTCCAGTAACATTAAAAAGAAATCACAACGACTGTACTCCAATACACAAAAGTATCTCCAACTCACAATAGTAATAAAATAAGTAAAAAAAAATCTGAGATTTATAAAAAGAGCTGAACACTGACGATAGGCTTAGTTTTAGTTGAAGCCAGCCAACAAAAGTTTCTGTATATAACAGATCGAATCTCCGAGAGACTGATATCCCGGATTTCTTTTCGTCGGAATGGAAAAGAATTATTGAAAGAATAAGCTCATTCGACATCCCATCCAAACATTTCATGCTTCGTCCTCTCGGTGTCATCCCCCCAAGAACATTCCAGAAATCGATCTCGTGAGGAGGAACAATAGGCGGAATGGTCAATAGGCGAGGTCTTTTCTCTTTAATGGCCGGAATGGTCTAATGCCGCGATAAGATCTCGCACCCAAACGACTGCGGCTCGTGTAGGAATGCAGGCTGTGATAGCAGCGATACTGCCGGTTGCTTTAGCAGCGGCGAAAGATCGTAAATTGGGAGACGCCAGATAAGATGAACGATGGCTTTTGTTCTGTTGCCAGATCTGGAAAAGAGCTGGAAATCGTTTGGGATAACTTTTACGTCATAAGCAGGAGAGATTGTTGATATACAATGAAATGATTTGCATTTATTTAAATAAAGGCGGCAGCGATATAATTAAGGATTGTTTGGTGTCTAGACTAAATGCCGCTGGGTAATTATTCTTGGAAAATGAGGCCTTCCATATGTTTAATCGAAATGATATCTAGAAGTTTGTGTAATGATCCACGATATATATTTTCATATTATATTTAATGACCATTCTTGTTAGACAAAATAGTGAATTTTAAATCATTTCATTAATTTTTAAACTTGTGCAACAAACTAAACATAATAGGAAATGGTGAAAAGTAAATTTGGGATTCAAGGTTTATTTAATCTAAATTCACCATCCAATCTTTATTTAATTCAATAGATTTAAATGAACAATATTTAATGCCTTTTCAGTTTACCCATACTGAAAGAAAGTCATATGTATTAATATGAGTTTAGTCATATATTAGTATGGGTCATATGTTATTTAGTATATTTTTCATCTCAATTAAACATTGCTAGATTACTTTTCAACAGACATTGGTGATTAAGTTTAAAAATTGTGCAAGGTAATTTTCATTAAAAAAATAGAGGCTTTAATCAGTTTGTCTCTGTTGGTTTTAGCACAATAGAGATTCAGCTAATTTGTAATCAAAGAAATTTGTTTTTAAAAAAATTAAGCACATATATCCTGAAGAATTTCCATTAATCAAATATCAAGATAATGAAAAATAAGCTTATTAAGAAAGTTTAAACCAAACTTCCAAGTTTAGTAACAAGGTCGTTGAGAATTTTGCAAAATAAACCTTTCTACTAGAATTTCTTGCGTGGAATTCTCACTAGAATGTATTGAATCTAGCGTAAAATGAAGCCGTTGAAACAGTTCTTCAAATGAAATATAATAAACAACCAAGTGATCCCAAGACCTGCATATATTTACCACAACTTATTGTAGCCATACTCAAAATATCCATTGGTGGATAATGTAGAATAAAAGGAAATTATAAACATGTATTAATTACACAGAAGTAACTGAAACGAATGAATTCTGAAGAAAATCCTTCATTGAGGTATTATTTTTTTTTATTTCCATGAGGTGAAGTGGACTAAATACTTGAAAAAAGAATTAACCAAATAAAGGTGAATTAATGTATAAATTTATGATCAAATTTGTAAATTTCCATCAGATTTCAGACCAAATTTGTCCTGTATTTAGCGGTTTGTCTTCTATACGTGAATAAGATCATACAAATAGCGGTCGTGGTTTCTCGGAAATTAAATGGCATAATCCCTAATAAATGCAGTAATTGTTTAGTATTAATTTACGCCTCTAAAAAACAATATTCGTGAAAGAGCTATTGCATCACCATTTTTGAAAGATATATAGTTTACTAGAAAAGAAACGAATCTTGGATGTATTTTCCTAAACATTTTAAAACCAAAATATCACATGAGAGTTATGGTTACAATATCACATGCAAAATTTAATTCATTTATGTTGTCGGCTATACTTTAAAATCAGGAGCCGGGTTTCTTAGAATATAAATGTATTAATCAGTTATATAAAAACATAACTCTTTTCTTCGAGTAATAAAAACAAGAGCATAATTCTACATGAAAAGATACCCGGTTAATGCATGTCTTAGAAGTTAACTCGCTCCTCGCGAAGTCAGCATCAACACCAACGCAAAAATACATACAGCTTTTATTTGTCTTTGACAAACCTCCAGTGTTGCCAACAAAAATATATAAAGCATGCACCAACCGTATGCAATTTGAGATCGTGGTCAGGGACTAAAAAAAATAAGACTTCAAAAATATCTAACAATTTTCCAGTTATTGCTCTTACATGTGTTCTAAAGTCCATGATCCACTTTTTAACTTATTTGATTCTGTTGTTGTTGTTGCTAATGGCACTGGCCATGGACAAGTTTCGCTGAGGCATCAGCGAGTTTTAAGCCGAAAAGAGCCTCTTTATTATTGAAGTAGCACCAACTAGGACCAAGAATTGATGTAGCGCCAACTAGGACCAATTGCTCACTCATCACAGTCGCTTGCTCAGCCCTTTTTTTACAGGGAGGGGGGCACATTCATACACTTTACAGACAGAACACAGAAGAACAATCATATCCGAACTGGGACTCAAACCCGGGAAGCTCAGATCTCGCAGACGATGTGCTACTTCTATGATAGGACGCCAGCTAAATATATTGTTGTTGTTGTTAGTAATGGCACTTGCCATGGATAGGCGCGCTGACGGTTGATTAAGCCGAATGAGCGTCTCTTTTTTTTGAAGTAGCGCCAACTAGGGCAAATAGGATTTGGTTCGAAACATGGTAAGCATCTATATTTGAAATTTTAAATCTGGATGTCAAATGTTATCATTTATTAATTTTTATTATCACAGCTGGACAGCCTAAGATCATTTGAACGAAAATTTCTGAAAATTGCATAGAAGTCTATAAATTTATTTTAAGGATTTTATATCAAATTTCATTTATTTAGCTCAAAGATTTTATAGTTTTCTCCTCTACAGACGGATGTACATATTTCCAAAAATACTGTTTTGGACTCAGAAAGCTCAGAAACAAGTAAATTAGAGAAAATACTGAGTTTAAATTATTTGACAATAACAATATTCCCACTTTATATTATTTATATGAAATTATGTAAAAATACTACAAGTTAGATTATTGAAATTTACTCTGTTTCCTTGTTTACTATTGTCATGTTGTTTACTAAGCCCACTTTTCCAGTTTAAAAATACAAAATGTATCAAAGAAAGATATTTACTGAAAATTATTTTTATAAAATATTATATTTTATTACATTTCTATGTAAAAATAATACAATATTTTATTAAATTAATATGTAAAAATAATATTACATTCTATAAAATTTATATATGAGAATAATATTCTACAATTAATCTTTATTTAAGGGACACCAGGTATCTTTAAAATGACTTTTTGCAATTTTCACCTTAGCAACTGGAAATTTTACAATTATTTAGAGTAACACTGTAGGAGATGACACACAAAATTTGAAAGCATTATATTTATTTATTTATGAGTCAGGAGGGTGTAATATAATATAAGATTAGAGATAAATGACGTTAATCAAAAATGTTCCGGGGGCTCCAAATTTTTTGAAAGTAAGCTCCAATTTTTATTATTACTTGCTTTAACCCTTCTGAAACAAAAGTTGGGATTAATCTTGAAGTTTCAGTTCAAAATATTAAAATTAACCAATGTAATAACTCAAAACTACTTAAACTTTTTTTAATCAATAGTTTTAAGTTGTTTTATTGGTTAATTTTGATATTTCGTACTCAAAATTCAAGTTTAATCCCAACTTTTGTTTCAGAAGGGTTAAAGCAAGTAGTAATAAAAACTGGAGCGCTTCCGAACAAATTTGGAAGGCCTGGAACATTTTTGATTAACGTCATTTATTTCTAATATTATATTATATTAACATCCCTAACTTATAAATAAATTTATATAATGCTTTAAAATTTTGTGTGTCATCTCCTATAGTGTTACTCTTAATGCCTGTAAAATTTAAAATTGCTAAGGCAAAATTGCAAAAAGTCATTTTAAAGATCCCTGGTCACCTTTATAAAGTAAAAAGGATATGAACACTTGCCCTAATTTGTCAGAAATTTCTTCAGATGGTTAAGTTTATTTATCAATTAATAACAAGCAAAAAAAGTCTGATATTCGTTTTCAATTACATGGTAAAGGCCTACCCCCATTCCATTCTCATAATGATTCTAAGCACTCCTGACATAAACCATATTGTTCCAAAACACATCATACATCTCTCTGCGCCGTGTTCCATTCCAGCCAATGGTCCATAAAGGTTTTGTTAACCCATGGGTCAACTGCCATCTGACCGTCGGGCGAGGCTTAATCCGGGATATCCGCTGCGTAAGAGATAAGGGTGTCTGCTGCCTACTATGATGAACATCATAAACGTTCGTAATCTCTCGTTTCTGGTGTACATGATTCCTCCCATTATTGCGCTCGTAGAGATTCGCTATTGTTCCCGTTCTTCCTTTTCAGCTACCATGTTGTTTATGGTTATGACTGTTGAGAAAATGATGCGGGTAACTGATTTTTATATGGAATTTGAATAGACTAGCAACATGTTGAATTTGGTAACTTATAAAGAGTTGTTACATTTTTTTACTATTATAATATGTATATGTTTATCGGAGTTGGTATTATAAGACACTTTTAATGATGTGACAATAAATGTAATTAAAAACATCTTTATTTATAGAAGAATATAATTATTACAATAATGAAACTGAATCCTACGATTTAGTTTAGTTATATTAATTTCGTGTTTTAAAACAATACAAGGGATATTTTGGAATGGTCCTCCTAATTTTAAATCATGGTTAGATAACTAGGACGGCGCAGGAACTGGAACATCCTCTCCAAACTTCTATACAATAATAGCGAGGAGGCAATCTGCCATAATATAATTGTCTTTTTTTTTTGCAAATATGTTCGAATCGCTTTTTTATAGCAGTTGAAATTACTTAGAATTTAATTTTGTTTGGGGGGGGGGGATTTCACGTGAAGTTTATTAAAATCATTTTCGTTCCTCTTAAGATCTTTAACTGATTTCTATAAGAATGTTAAAATGCTAATTTCACTCTTTCAACATTTAATTAATATAGAATTGCTTCGTTTTCCTACTGTTACACACACACACATATATATAT
>JAOUZG010002149.1:849610-868399 GCA_026289955.1 Argiope argentata | reverse complement strand
ACACACACACACACACACACACACACACACACACACACACACATATATATATATATATATATATATATATATATATATATATATATATATATATATACACGTTTATCGAAGTTGGCAATATAAGATACTTTTAATAATGTGACGATAAATCGAGTTAAAACCTTTCGATTTATTGAAGAATATCATTATGATAGTAAGGAAACTTAATCATTTGATTTAGTTAAATTATATTAATTTCCTGTTTTAAAACAATACTAGGAATATTTTGGTACAGTCCTCGTAGTTTTCAATAATGTTCAGATAACTAGGACGACACCTGAGCTGGCTTATCCTCTCCAAACTTCCATACCATACTAATGAAATGGCAATTGTCCATGATCAAATTGTCACATTTTCTTTCAGATAATTTTTATCCAAAATGTTCGAATTGTTTTGTTATAGCAGTTGAAACTATTTCGAGTTTAAATTTTGCTTTTTTTAGGATTTCGTATGAAGTTTAATTCAAGAATCATTTTCGTCTCTCTCAAGATCTTATTGAAAGCAACTAATCCCATCATGCGCAACGACAATATAAAAAATTGTTTAGAAAATTTTTCAAAATAAAAACTAATAACTTCAACAGGAAGGAAGACTAGAAAGAAAGATAAATTCAAAGGAATAAAATAATTTTTGTAGGATTTTTTTTCTTGCTGATGGACCGACTTTAGACATGTTTTTATAAAAAATATATACTAGGTGGAATTAATATTTGTTCAATAAAATTATCACTGGGGGTACTGGATCAGAGTTGATCGTTCTCTGTTCCAGGTTTAAATTACGATCTGAGAGGTATGAATGAATTTGCATGAATGTAGTCCACCCCCTAAAAAGGGTGGTGACGTGTGTGTAGCTAAGTCGTACTCTTGGCCCTAGATGACGTTACTTGTAAAAACAAAGAGACGCATTTCTTAGGCTTAAAAATCTGCTGATTGTATTAGAGGGGGCTTGTCCACGACAAGTGCCATTAGTCACAACAACAATGTGTGTGTGTGGGTGTGTGCGTGTGACCGTTAAATTGTATGATCCAGTTATTTAAGTTATTTCATAGCATTTCTTTGTAATCCATGAAATAACTAGACAAGTCAGTTAAATTATATAGTAGAGGAAAAAATACATACTTTACCCAGTTTTACTATGAAATATCTACTAAAATAATGAATGATAAACCGTCATATTGAAAAATAAATAATTTAAAAGTTATTTTAAAATTAATTAATCTTAACAGAAAATAAATAAATAACTAAAATTGCTAAAAAATACATTTATGCCCTATTGAGAATGATTAATTGATAAATAATAAAGAAAAGCAAATGAGATGATTTATTATTGCTCATATTGCTGATATTATTAAAAATGTAAGTGTAAAAAAACAACATGTTTCAAAGTATTTAAATGTTTAACACATACTATACATGTATGTGTAAAATATATATAAATATGTAAATAAAATATAAAAATATAAGTGTTTTACACATACTACACATGTTTTAAAGTATTTAAATGTTTTACACATACTATATAGAAGTATTATTAATTTAACATTTTCTTTTAATAAAAATGCACTTAAATAATAGCATTATTTTAATTTCCCTCAATAATAACAAAATGTCGAGTAATATTTTAATATTATCATATTTAATTTAAATTTTTTTTTATCTGGAAGTGGTACTTTTACTAATATTTGAAATGAAAAATCTACGAGAATAAGTGAAAATTTCATACGGGTTATAAGTTATTAATAAAAAACGTGTTTGGGAATATTTAGAGTACATTAATTCTTTTTTTATCCTAATGAATAGAAAAAAGGACTGAGGATATCTAAACTAAATAATTTCTATTAATGTTGCATGTATCATAGATGATTGTTTTGAAATTTTACTATAATGTATCACAATTGAAAAATATATTAATACTCTTTCATTTGATTAAACATTTTACTACATTTAATATCCTTTCTTTTGTATTTTAAGAATTTTCAATAAAACTTCGAAAATATTTCAAGTTTACAAAATTCACAGAATTTTTGAGAAGTAGAAGTATTTATAGGCTTCAAAAGTGTTTTTTAGAATTAAAAACAATTGAAAATTCTTATCATATTGAGTAATACGCAGGAAAGTTTAAGATCATATTTTTCAACTATAAAGAATCAAAGAAAAAATTTTATACTATATCGGAGATTTCAGGTGTAATAAGCAGAATATAGTTTTAAAGCTATGAACTTTTTGAAATTTCATTATAATTATAAAATTATTTTTAATTTTCTATCTAAAATAGAGAATTTTATCGAATTTAGCCTTCTTGTCAAAGTATTCAAAAAATTGAACGACTGCTATCATATCACAACAGCATGAAGTTTGAGTTCTGAGGGCCATCTCTGTCAACGGTACAAACTTTTCCTTAGGGTGACTGTCCCGTCATTGGAATGGGTGTAAATAGACCCTACAAACATCATTATACTTCTTTAATGAAACGAGAAATATTTACTCAATTGAAGAACATTCATTCCCACATGTATGATGACCATTTTTGTGCTAAGTTATTCAAAAAAGATAAAACCAAATATACATCCATTTGAACTCCCTCATTTAGCCTCAATTACTGGAACTTAATCCATTCAAAAAGATCTTATCATAACTATCATCTACTTGAATGGATTTATTCATTTAAGTGGAGAAAAGAACATTCAATTATAATATTTTAAAAGAAATTTTGGTAATTGTTTTAGGTAACATAACGAACTGCAGTTAGTACAAGTTTCATTCAATTTACACATTCATGCTTATGGACACAGAACCAATTTTAGGATCTAAATTACATTTCTTTTACTTTTTATGCGATGCAACACAGCAAGAGATAACTGACGCGCAATTATAAACATTTTTCCAAATAACTAATTAAATTAACGTTTTCTAAAGAATTCGAAAAGTTTTATTTGTAAAATTATATCACGAATTAATCCCAACTTGGCGTGTAACAGAGAACTAGAACTTACGCCACCATTTGGAAGAAAGAAACACGTACCAGGGGAATCTAAGAAAACTTCTATCTTCCGGTTTTAATTAAATTCACTTCTTTATTACATTAGAATATCACAAGGCTAGTGTCTGAGAATTTTTAGTTCCCACAGAAAAAGAAGAAGAAAAGAAAAAGAAGAATTCTTTGGAATAGAGAAGATAAATGTTGCGCCCCGATGTGGCGTGGAACGTCTCTCACTCTTGGAAAGAAGTTTTTGTTTGTTTCTCAAAAACAGCTCTCTTTTTAGTTGTACCGTCAACTCGAAGGAAAAGAAGGTATATTTTTACAAAAGGAAAAAAAGTAAGACACAAACATTATTCTTTTGTTTGTTTGTAAGAAGTAAAGAATATGTGTCTCGAATTTCTAAATAGCAAATACGAAAAGAAAATGAAAAAAAAAATGGACAGTTAAATGTACAAACTGGGAACATGTTGTAAAAACTTTGGAAAGTTAAAATAAATTGTTTGGGGCATTATAATAGGTTTTCCTAATTTGAATGCATTACTTCAAGTTAATTTATTATTCAATGATATTTTAAGTCGGCTAATTTATCATGACCTGCGCTGCCTATTATATCTAGCTCTTAATTACTGAAGGAAATATCTTGTTTTCCTCAGCAACAGCAGGAAATGTAAGCAATAGTAATTAGGCCATAACTCTTGAGTTCTCCATGTGGTTTCGGCACCTTCAAAGACTTCCCATTAATAGGATTTCCAGAATTCAAAGAGTAAGTTACGTCAAATAAATGACTTAAGAATTAGCTTTTCATGTGAGATATGTATTTAAAGCTCATCGGCGTAGAACTCTACCATTAATTCCCTTCAATGTTGTTCAAATAAATACGTAGTATTATAGAATTATTTTAACAGAATGAATTATAATATGTATTCAATCAATAAATATACTCAAATAATCGAAACATAATTCGAATTGTAATGACTGTTCATATTTATAATATTAAAGCTTGTTATAGTTTAAATTAAAAAATAATAAAATATTTTCCTCTATATAATTCGTTAAATTTAAAAATGTAAGAATTATTTTAATTATTATCAATTTAATAAGGAAATGTCTAACAAAAATTAATGCAGATTATATATAAGATTCATTTATGAATGATAAATTAATATTAATTTCGTAGATCTTGTCTTAATTAGGGTGTTAAATATACTCTCATGTTCTGTAATTTTACTACCATACCCAAATAGTAAAAATTCCGACATGTCCTTGTATATCCTGAAGGGAAATCAGGTCAATGATCCCATTTTTGACAACGATATACGTGATTCCCATACTATGGGTAGAAAATTTTGCCACCTGTGATATCAAACTTAGCACCAATAGTATATCATAAATTAAGAATTTATGATATATACTAAAGTTTCTAAATTTTTCTTTTCAACGAAGATGTTATCATTGCAGAAAAACATTACAGATTCGTTACATTAGGTTTTTTGCCTTTTACCCAGGGTGCCTGGATTCGAATTTCGGCATTGAGATAATGCCAGAACATAACTTGAAAGTTATTTGAACTTATCATATGAATTATAGATAAAACATAAAATTGCTTTTACGCTAAAAAGGCAGTATTAATGAAGAATTATGAATTAACTATTGCAAATATAAAGAATTTTAAATTTTGTATTTCTAAATAATTAGAAATTTTAATTAATCCATGTTCACTTGGTATTGTTAAAAAGAAAAAAAAAGTAATTTAGAATTGCAGAAATAGATTAAAAACAAAATATTTCAACATAAACAAATGCACATATTAATTAATTCTTTCTTTGAAGCATTGTAAGGATAAAAAAAGTCAAGAAATAAAAATTTCATTTAACGCCATCAACTTTCATATACTAAGAATTGCTGTCTTAATATGTTGAAATGATTCACTTTACTAAGTTCTCAGTAAAAGAATTCCTCAGTTTCAATAATTAATCCTAATTACTGACAATCCTTTGACTAATTAGACCTATTAATGACAATCTTTTAAACTTATCAGGCCTGTGTACTGGAAAAGATTTTATCCTTTAGCCAATTTGGCGATAGTGGCAGACCAAAGTTTATTTTTAAGTTTTTAGAAAACATTTTATAATCACACAAATGAATATAACTTTTATTGAACTTTATCATATTTGAAATAATTCACAACGAATTTTACTGTATACATACATAGAATTGCCGTAAATCTGTGTGTATATATAATAAAATTTTAATAATCCACTTGTTGTTATCATTAGTGGCACTTGCCATGGATATCCTTCGTATAGGCATCAACGAGTTTTAAGCTGAAAGGAGCGTCTCTTATTTTGAATTAGAGCCAACTAGCGTCATGAATACGACTTAGCTACTCACTCACCACAGGCGCTAACAGAGCCCCCTTTTACAGGGGGGGCGCATTTATACACCTTACATTCAAAACACAGAACAAATATGTCCGAACCGGGACTCGAACCCAGGACATTGTAACGTTCTGGTCGGGGCTACTGGTGAGTTTGGCCTTAAACAAAACCAAGACTTGGAGAAATAAAAATCTATTTATTTCCAGCTATAATACATATATATTTCGCACAATTACACCTTCTTGGTTAAATATGTTACGAACACATAGGCAATTAAGTTCAGAGTTCCACTAGGGAAAGGTGCTGTGCCTCAAATAAGTAAGGTAGTCTCTCTCGTAGATGAAGACGGAGGGTGGAGTTCTTGAAACTCCCGCAAGATCCGGCCTGAGGTTCGGGATTCTCTGCTTGTCGATTAACCTACTGGGTTTGTAGAGCGTAATCCTGAAAGAGCAACTCAGAAGACAGCTGTTCAATTAATTGGAGGTATTCCCAAAGCTCAGATGAGCTTTCACACTTCAGACGAGACGCTGAATGGTTCCAAAGGTTCCGATGAACTCTACGTGGGCTCAGCTACAGGGCGAGGCTGCCTACGTGCACTCCAAATTCTTTCCTGAGAATTTTAGCTGAATTCTTGCTCCAATCACCAGCTGTCCTCTTGGCATCCTCTCCTGTCTCTCTCTCTGTCCGCTTACTCTCGTCGATTCCCTTTTTATCTCAGTCTAAAAAACCGGCCCTCGGTGGCAAATGACCAATCAGCATTTTTCTCAATTTTTTTGATCATTTGACCCAAGTTATCTTTCCAATCACAAGGGAGGGGTAAACGGTGTCTAGCAAGAAGACGTCTTGGTCCCGTCTAGTCTGCAATCTTCACCTTTCACAAATTCCTCCGTTATCTATGGTTGCTTTCCCGTGGGAACGCAGTTTGATATATTCCTACTTGTTACATATCCGAAATCGTCACAACATCCAGTTATTGGGAAAGACGCGTTTCCCCTGTACCAGGATGATGGATTAATAATCCTTCTTTAACAATGTGAAAATTTCAAACAAAGAAAAGCTAGTTCCAGTATACTATATTTGCGTTGATACTATCGAACATAATTGCGAAATATGTTTTCGACAGATTTTCAATTATCATACATGAATGACTTTATTCGATTAAATCAAGTAATAAGAAATTTCAGCAGAATATTTAGAAACCAAAATAACGATAGCAAAATGTGAAGAGATATACACGATTAAAAGTCTTTCAAAAGGATCTGCAAAATATAAAATTGGAACTAATTAATTTCTGAATAGCGAATTCTTCCTAATAAATATTTCAAAATATTAAAGGAAAATGTATCAAAATGTTAATGCTTTTTCTTAAGGATCATGGGTATTTTTTGCATAGAAATCCTTTCTCGGTGTTTAAAATTTCAGAAATTTAGCCTTCCACTTACGCTCTTTTTTTATTCTTATTTATAAATAATTTTAATAGATTTTTTCTATATTTTGAAATATTTTGCTTTTCTAAATACAACTTTACTCACTGTAATGCTATTAAATATCTTCTGTATGCACATTATCACTGATTTATAATTAAAAACCAATTTTAGAAATAAAAATAGGCCAAACAAATCTTATGAACAAATTTACATATAATTTTATTCTTTCATGAAATCTCCAGAATTATTTTTATCACGAAAGTATATAACTATTTGAAGCTAATATTTGTAGCTCTCAAAGTAAATAATGTAAAATTAAAATTGAATTATTTTTATTATAATACATTTTCATAATGATTTTTATTATGAATATATGCAAAACTCATAATTGTTTTAAATTTAAATATACTGAAAACGACAGAAAATACTTTGAGACAGATCTGTGCCTAGTCAAACTCATGTGTTGTGACTAATGACACTTGCCGTGGACAAGCCTCCGCTGATACGATCAGCAGATTTTAATCCTAAGAAATGCGTCTCTTTGTTTTACAAGTAGCGCCATCTAGGGCCAAGAGTACGACTTAGCTACACACACCTCACAACCCTTTTTAGGGGGCGGACTACATTCATGCAAATTCATTCATACATCTCAGATCGTAATTTAGACCTGAAACAGAGAACGATCACCTCTGACCCAGTACCCAAAGTGATATTACTCTCGATATAGAGGACTTGGCAACCATGATAGATTTAACGAGCGCCAATCGCCATACACTCAGAGTTAAACTCATGATATCAGGTAAGTAAAAATGTATTAAAGATATCAAAAAACTGTAAAGAGCTATAATATAATTTTTTAAGTAGAAAGCATTGAAAGTAATGTTAAAAATAAATATATGAATAACAATCTTCAACTAAAGTGAAATTTAAACTAAAACGTAACAATTTTAAACATATAGTTACAAACATAACGTTGCTTCCCAGCATGATGGTTTAATCACTGGAAAGGCCGTTTTACGTTCAGCTTTGTTAGATGCTAATCGGATTCCGAATTTTAGTTTAGTTATATTAACATCCCATTGTAAAGCAACACTAGGGCTATTTTGAGACGGACCTCATAATTTTAAGCCACAGTCAGATGACGAGGATGATACCCCAGCTAGCACCCCTCTCTCCGCACCAAACCACACCAGTGGGAGAATGTTTGGCCCTAACGGATTTGAACAGACTCCCATAAGTGATGGTTCTTCAGTGGAATATTGTCTCTAACCTGGAACCGTACGACTCACTAGCCGAGATCAAACTACAAGGCTTGGCCAAAACTTTGGCGATCATATGGGAATTTGAAGATGAAATTGGTGAGTTTGACAACAATATAAAAAAATGCGGACACTCCCAGAATTGTAGCGATTGAGTCAATAGAAACCGAGATAAGCTTGATTGTTGTAGAAAGTTTTCTACCCATCTCGTTGAACTATGAAAGGCTCAATTTGAAGTCAGTAGTCTATTAAATTGAAGAAAGAATCAACGGCTAATATTTGAATCAGTCCAGAGAAGAGCAAGCGTTATGTGAAAATCAAGTGATTGCTGAATCGAGCTGTGTGCCGAGTCCTGGTGTTTATTGTACAAGCAGCAGCGAATCGTGTGGGGAGTAGCCAGTCGTGCAGTAGTGAATCGACAGTAGGATACAGCTAAAGCGAAGAGACTATGGAGAATTACAGACGTTGGGAGTGACTTAGAGTGTGACTACAAATATTCCCTATTC
Organism: Argiope argentata; assembly: GCA_026289955.1. Classification (NCBI taxonomy): domain Eukaryota; kingdom Metazoa; phylum Arthropoda; class Arachnida; order Araneae; family Araneidae; genus Argiope; species Argiope argentata. The sequence goes on along the minus strand of JAOUZG010002149.1, from coordinate 859,811 downwards.
CTGCTGAATTCTATCTGGCCAGTTTGTTAGCTTTGGTTGTTATTACTACCAATTACTATTTGTAAGCTACTGTTTGTTGTAATGTCGGGCCTTGTGTTTGTTTAGGCTGTGCAATTAGTGTCACTGTGTTCAATAAGCGTCATCTTTCATTACCGAGGTCTACTGATTGATATCTCACCGTTCACCTGCGATAGGTGAGGTGGGTTACTTTACGAACTTGGCGGAATTGAAGTTCCTTTATAATATTTTTAACAACGATTAACTTAAGGCAACAAGTAGTCATATATTATTCATATTTTTTCAGCTAGTGAAAATTTTTAACATTGGATAAAATATTTTATGAAATTTGTATGAATCGATAAGAAGAGTTAAAATGAGTCGACATTTTTAGTTAAAGATAATCAAGTTTTAAATTTCGTCAGATGTCTTTAATATTCATTGAAGATTAGAATATCACCAAAAAAAATGGTATCCGATGTAGTATTACTCTTGCATTAAAATTTGAGATCCATACTAATACGAAACCCCTAAATTTCTTCCATAATCAGTCAGTCTTAACATAAAGAAGACTGACACTTTTAGTCTATGGTGATTGTATTACCGATCAGTGACCCATAATCATTGCAACAAACTTCCCACCATATGGTAACAAATTAAGTGGATTTGAAGACATTTATTAAAGTTTTAAAAATTTCGCAATATCTTTTTAAGCAGCCGAGGTCTCAACCTTTCAAGAACTCTAAATACCTAGTTCACAAGATTATTTACGTTTTGTTGTTTCTTATATTCCTTGCCCCCCCCCCAAAAAAGCCAGTGATTTTAAGCTGAGGTTTAGCTTCTCTCTCTCTTTTTTTAATAGTACCATCTAGGACCAAGAGTACGATTTAGTTATTCATGCGTCAAAACCGTTTTAATGGGGTGGACTTCTTCATACATTTCATTCACTCCTCCACAGATCGTAATTTAGATCTGAATTAGAGAACAATTATCTCTAAATCATTACCAGCTGTCATTGTCTCAACTTGGATGACTTTGTAACCATGACATTTTTGTACGTGTCCCAGCCACCATATACACGGAGAATCTTTGGAAGGCTGTATTTGAATTCCCTATCCAAGAGATACAAGTTCCTGATAACCAGGATATCCCAGTCACAAAGTTTGATAGCATATGAATATCAATTTTCTTTTGGATTTGGTGATCTCAGATTTTTTCCTTCTGAGAGCTTTGTGTTGCAGCGATTGTTTATTAAGTATTGACTTCTTTCATGTGTTCTGTTGATTCCAACAAGTGATGAATTCATATTGTAAAGAAGTCGTAAAACTTATCTACCTTTGAAAAGACTCATGTTCAAACATTCTTACTTCTGCCCAGCGGTGAGACTATTCTTCCTATATAGCGCATTGTGTTTCTCCCTCGTTGATGTTACCCTCTGGACTTAATAGAGTTAGATAATAGACCAAAAATGCGGCTTACTGTCTTTGAAGAAAGGAACCGTGTCTGAAAGGGCCTGTTAAGGGCATGGATGAGTAGAAAATATACCGACGGTTAACTGCTGACCATTGGGAATATTTCTGAAGAACTATTGGATGATCGGCATCTCCAGCACACCAATTCGAACCTAAGAGGTGGAGTTTGACCGAGGTTAAAATAGAAGGTTTTGAAAGGAAGAGGATGAGGAGACGAGCTGCTCTGACGAGACCAGCTGATCCGACTAGAGACGAGTTGTGAGCTGAACTGAGGAGATGTGAGACGCGCTGAAGAGCTGGACAGCCGAAGAGATACACTTGATCTCGAGTTTATTCTTGAAAGATCTACCTGCAGTAACCCGTAGGTATCTTGAGCTACAGGCAGTAGCTGGATACGTTAACAGCCTGTTAGTCGTTGGTATCAGTTGTGGAACTGTAATCCAGATGTAAATATTTCCCAGCATATTAACCCAGATGAGGACGAGTTGTTGTTGTTTTGTTATTGTATAAAGCTGTAAATAAAACCTTTGTCTTTAAACGCTACCCGTTTATTTGATTGATCAGGATCAAGTCATTACAATGTATACTTCGCCCGTGTTCTATTACATATATTTCCGTGTTTTCTTGTGGAGTAATTCATTGTTTCTCATTATCGAGTTTGTTGAAGTCCTCTAACGTATACCTACAGGATATTTTTCTTAAAACAATATTTATTAGAACATAAAAAAATCATTATCGATGGTCATATGAGGAAAAATTTCTTGCATTATTTAGGCTGAATTCAGATTCCTTATTTATATATTAACACAATGCCATGTTTCAAAGTAGTGGTTTGATCTTTTTTATATACTTTTATCTTTACAATTATACAATTATCAACAAAATGTATCGATTTTTTTTCGCAAGTTCATTCATTACTCTAAAAGAATATTCACAAATTCAAACATATAAATAAAACAGTGACAAGCGATTTCAAAAAAGAGGGGAAAAAACAAAATTTAATCGCCAAATTTTGCCTTACATGAGCAAAATATAAAATAAATAAATAAAATTCATGCAATAAAAATTCAAGTAAATAAATGATAAATGCAAAAAAAGCATGGGATTTTTCAAAAAAAGTACACTCAGAAAGTAAAGACAAATTAAATATTTAACTGAAAACAATGAAATAATTTTAGAATATTTTAATCCAATCATATTTTCACTTAAAAGAAAAATGAAAAATAGGTAAAAGGGAAAAGAAATAAAATGGTATTATATTTCACTTTTTCATACCACTTTGTCAATCCATACAACGTTTGTTTGCAATCCTAATTTCAAGTAATTCTTTTATATAAATACGAAGTTAACAAAAGTAACACTCCAGATCTTACTTGTATAATTTATTCCAAATATTTCCTTTTTATGCAAATAAAATGGTTTTCCGATTTGGAATAAAATTTTCAAGATTGGTAAAAAAGATAATGCTTAGAACAATGAAATACATTACATACTTTGATAACTCAACAATTCAAAAAATATGAACTGTAACGATAATTTATCATAATTTTTATTTTAATTTACTCACGAAACTGTTTAGCAAAACTCTCCAAAAATATTAATCCCATATATAAATCCCTAAATTTTAATTCTTTTAACAGAAGCAAACAAATTGAAGTTGTCAATTTTATTTACTTTCGAAGCTATTTCAAATTATTTTTAAAGAATAACACCGTATTGCGAAAATATTCTGGGATATTTATTTATTTGACGTTTTCCAACCATATATTTCCCTTTAAAATAAAAACTAATTAACTTATTATCCGTTTTTGGAATTAGTTAATAAAGAAACATATGAATGTATTTCGAAAGATACGGTTTTGGTTTTTATCAAAAAGTAAACTTAGCCAAATCTCCATGCAGCACTTGTTTACAATGGATGCTATAAGTGTTAAATTCCTAATAAAATACGATCCGTTTTAGCAGTTTAATCTGAGAATTAAATATTTAATGTTTGGAAGAAGAGGAGCTCCATTTTTCGTTTCAAGGGATTGAAATAAGAGCCCTCATAGTAAAAAAAAAAAGTTTCTCCACAAATATTTTGCAAAAGAATCTAAGCTAATTGCATTTACTTAAATTATAGCGCTCTTACTGCCTTTTGAGATTGCTATAATTTTTTTCTTTGGTTGAAGAAGAGATACCATCATTAAGAAAAGTAAACACTGAAGCTAATAAAATTAGCGTGTTATATTGCATGGAACAAACATGCCGTGATTACTTTTAAATGGAGCTAGATTTTTTAAAAAAGAAAATAAGCTGCAAAAATCTAAAAATGGCGCGAGTCTTTTGAACGTGAGAATGTGTATCTCTTTTAGTGTCAGACGCTGAAGAATTTTATCGTAAACAAAAATCTTCGCTGGACAGCTAATTTAATTTTCTACTAAATTGAAAAAGAGTAGTGAACTAGGTTTTGCGACTTCGAGCTGATAAAAAAAAATTAAAAATATGTGAAAGGTATTTAGGAAAGAAATTTATTTTTCTCACCAAAAAGTACTCTCATTTCCGATTTTAATGCATTTGTTTTCCATTGAGTGAAAATGAAAAATGATCTGGGTGTCAAAAATATTTCCTGATTGCAAAATTTGGTATTCAGATATAAAAATTTTAATATTACTATTTATAATATAAATATATATACATATATGTATATATAATGAAAACCAGTTATTATTAATTTGAAAAATTGAGGTACTTTGAAAAAAATATATTTTTATAGATTAAAATATTTATTTTTGTGCAACAGATTAGCAATTAAAAATTATCAATTAGATGTTTTGTTATAATTTAGTTAATAAATAGTTCGAAAAGAATATTATCTCTAACGTTATTTTCTAATCGTTTTTATAGTAGGTCATTTATTTATCCTATTCGACAATTAGTTCCAGTAAGAATTTAATGTTTTTCCATACATATAAAAAAACAATCTGTATTGAAAAGGAAATCAGAAATTATTTGCTCATCGAATCTTGATGAAGAGTAAGTTTTTGTTAAATTCTAAGTATTAATTATATAATAAAGTATAATACATCTTTAAAAAATGTTTACAAATAAAATATTTTTAAAAAATCTTGAGTGAAGGAAGCATTATTTTTCTCTTAGAAGGTATTAAAGTTAAAACCTCTATTAAAAATAATTTTTTAAGAAATTGTGCAAAATATTTTTTTTTATAAATCTACATAAGTAAATACATTTATTTAAATTTTCTCTTAAAAATTTTCTTATTTAAAAAATTCCAATTAAAAGGTGGTACTCTTTTTAAGAAAAAAAATAGAATAGCTAATTAAATCAATTTATCATAATTAATGTAACAGATAAAAAAAATATTACTTTTGAATGTAGCCTTCCGTCTTTGCAAATTGCAAATACAGAGTATGAGAATTCCAGCTTATTATAAAAAAAACAAGTTAAATTTATGTATAATAATATAAGAAAATAATATATATTTCTAACTTTATATTGGCAGATTATTATACAAATTCAAATAAAGGATTTTTTAAGCTGACCCTATACACAGAAAAAATCCCTTATTTGAATCCCTGCCTGAGGGTGACCCTTGAAAAAGTCTTCAGGCCGGATTCATTTTATTATTATTATCTCTACTTTTGGTTTCAAATTTTTTTTGCCAATTTTGTTCATTTCATTTTGTCCTAGTTGAAGTAGCATTGGCGCTCTCTAGATACAATGTTCTTTTAGATATTACTATTTTTTAGATATTACTGTTCAGGTAAATTTATTTTTTTCTATTTGTTTTTCTTTGATATGAATTCTTGAAAATTAAATATTACAAAAATTAGGCATTCAATTTCAAATATAATTCAATAATTCAAATAGGAAAAGGAATTTTATAATAATCTAAAAACACTGTAGAAAAAATAAATCAAATCATAAAAAAATATCATTTAAAAATTATCTACCAAAAATGGAAATATCGATACGGAGATGCCATTTTCCAATTTAATTTTTAAATTATTAGAAAATATTCTTTAAAAATTAAATATCATAAAAATAAAACATGGGATTAAAAATATAGGATAATGAGAATATTCCGAAAGCTATTATAAAACACTTTGCTGACTAACTAACACTTAGAAGATTAATTGTCGTCGGGAAGTTATGTATTCTACAACCTACTTCCCATTATACATACAATCCTAACTATAACGCGCGCGCAATTTTCCTGTCGTTAACTATACCACTCCCATTCCAGCCTCTTCACACTCTCCATATTTAAGCATAAAGCCACTTGCCATACAGCTTTCTCTACTGGGAACATTACCCCTCTTAACTAAACTCTCGTCAACGATAAACTCCAAGAACCGGATGGACATTTCAGAAAACACCCGCCATTCACAGCGACACAATTCCATTGTATAAGCAGCGACAAACCCATCTAGTTAGCTAACTGGTTCGTTGCTTATAAACGCTGGGATAAAAGACCCAGTTAGAATCTCTTTTGCCCTGCGATTCCCATGGGCTGGGGAAAGGGGCACTTTGTGCCAGAATGCCTAACGGGCAATTGTGAGGGGGCGCCAACCCCCCACAACAAGAAGAGGGTTGTTTGTGTAATGTGAGGTTCCAACAAAAGGGCATTCATTAAAGCGAGCACCTAGGAGTATTGAAGTTAATTTAATATTAGGGTTAAAGAGATAACCTCTTTTGTTGTTGTGCCCTGTGTTTGGGTCTTTACGGTATACTCAAGACGCGGAATAGATCTCAGTCTTTTAGGGGGCATTCAGCTAGTGATTAACAAAGGAAACGGTGGTCGTAGCTCGGATGAAAAGAGAGGGGATTTAGAAGGTGAGGAATTTGTTTTCCGAGGACTCACTTAAAAAGGGAAAGCCTATTTAGACCTAGAATGCATGCTTCAGTTATAACCCATTTTTTTCTTTTTAACTTGTTCTTTCTATCTCATAAATAACAAAAATAAACAGTCCTATAAGTCTTGCAGTTAAATTCAAATTTTTACTTTTGACTTATGTACTCCGTACATAAGTCAAATATGCTTAAATAAATTTAGGTGTCGTCCTCGTCATTTGACAACAGTTCAAAATTACGAGGAGCGTCCCTAAAAAGCACTAGCTTTGCTTTAAAATGGGGTGTTAATATAACTAAACTACAGCCAATATAAATTTTTTTGGACAATTAAGGCGACCAGGGACCTGTGAAAATGACTTTTTGTAATTTTTAACTTGGCAATTTGAAATTTTACAGGCATTAAGAGTAACACTATAGGAGATGACACACAAAATTTGAAGCATTATTATAATTTATTTATGAGATAGGGGAGTTAACATAATATTAGCGATAAATAGCTTTAGCGAAAAATATTCCATGCTCTCCAAATTTGTTCGAAAACACTCCAATTTTTATTATTACTTACTATAACCATTTCCTAACTGAAGTTGGAATTAATCTTGAAGTTTGAGCGCGGAATATCAAAACTAACCTTTGTAATAACTCAAAACTACTTAAACTTTTTTAAAAAGATCAGTAGTTTTAAGTTATATTGATTAATTTTGATATTTCGTATTCAAACTTCAAGATTAATCCCAACTTTGGTTTCAAAAAAATTATAGCAAGCAATAATAAAAATTGGAATGTTTTGGAACAAATTTGGAGAGCATGGAACATTTTTCATTAATGCTATTTATCGCTAATATTATATTATATTATATAACCCCCTGACTCATTAATAAATTAACATAATGCTTTACAGTTTTGTGTGTCATCTCCTATAGTGTTACTCTTAATGCTTGTAAATTTTCAAATTGCTAAGGTGAAAATTGCAAAAAGTCATTTTAAAGGTCTCTGGTCACCTTAATGATTTACATGGCGGCTGAATATGAAGAATTGCTACAAAAGATGATCTTTTTAAATCAATAACTCATTTCTTAACTTGTATTATTGAAATATTGTTAAAGCTACAATATAATAACTTAATCCTCTAATTTCTCAGTCGGTTCAATTATGGTAATGCTGGTATCGTGGATGATATAAAGGAAGTTATTGAATCATTCCCAAGTCTATCTTTTAATCAATATCATTCAAAACTGAAGTAAATCAATACGAAACAAATTATCCCTATTACTCCCTATATTCGATTGGTTTCAGGAGGTTTTTCTGAGTCTTCCCCACGAAAAAACCCTAAGCATTAATATAGAAATACGGCACTAGAAATTCATCGCTAAGGTAATTTATTAGATCATAGATGTAAATAAGTCTTCGATTTCAGATATTATTTTAATGTTCTAAAATCTACACAATAATGAGGAAAAGTCAAGCTTTTACTTTATTATAAATTTTGATTTAAAGACATGAAGCAAAAATAACAAAACACATTAGATTAAGAGAAACTGAATACAGCAGTATTGAACTATATTGTCATTAAAAGCATCGAAACTAAATTATCTACTTACAAATTTCCTGAAATTTGTATTTTGTCCCTGGTGCAGTGTATAAATTCATGGGTAGTAGTAACATTTGCTTTTTACAAGACAAAACAAGAATAGCCAATACGATCATCGATTGAAAGGGACCAAAAATCATGTCTTTCCTGACTGGAGCAGAGAAAAGTATTTTCCTACTTCTTAACCAAAACTATAGCTTTAAAAAGGACATTTTGAGATTGTATCATCTCGAAATATTAAAGTTAAAAGTGACAATTAAAAAAAACATGCTAATTTTAACGAAATTTCTTAATAATTAGAGTCTTTAAGACAAAGAAAATATACTTTATCAAAACTTGCCTTTTCCAAATTTGTGAAATTAATAATAGGATTAAAAATTAATCTTTTTTCATGATATCCGTTTTATTTGATTCTTATCCCAAATATAGCAGATTATTTATTATAAGGTTTAACAATTGGTTTTAACTATTAACTTTGTATTATCAATTATTTAATTTCAAAGAGCAAACATACTGATTTGTCTCAGATTTTGAGATTCAAAATCCTATGAAAGTTTATCAAATTACCATGTTTTGTTTCGACCTAACCTTATTAAAATTAAAACATTGCATTATACTGATAGCTTCTGATATGTATTTAGTTGATATCAAGTCTGTTTCATTAACTTTTTAAATACTTTTCCAAAGAACAAAGTATTATCACTTGGATTACCATGTTCATATCCTTTTAAAATATAAATATTAAAATTATATGAAAACATTTTGATCTTATAAAATGGAATTTTATTGTTAAATCATTTTTATTATTTCATGCGAATATATAAGGAATTTTTAGTGCTTTATAGATAATCCTCCTTGATTTTAACCATTAAATGTATGAAATGCGTTTTTTCTGGGCAGCACACATATATTTTGCAAAGCATTGTGGGTTATTAAACTGTTGTCACAATATTGTAACTGATTACCGAACCATATAAAATAATATAGCAAAATATTGCGTAAAATTCTGGGACATTTAGATTTTACTCTCTCGCATAGCAAAAATACTAAAGTAAATATTATTAACAAAAGAAATTCAAAAATTTCAAGACCTTTATTAATCTAAACGATTAGACTTCTCAAAATTTAAAGATTTCATTCAAATTTGAAGAGAAATCCAATCTATACGAATACGAATGAGCGATATAACTGGAAAGTTTAAATGAATAAATTAATAATATTTCGTACCAAGCATTAATATGTAAAGAGCAGATATTGTATTGAATTTGAGTAAATTTCGTTTTCATTGCATTGGTCAAAATTTTCGAGTCTGTGTAATCAGGATAATTTCGAAATATCCTTTCGTCAAATTTGTGCAAAAATACAAAGATTCGATTAGGAACATTTGAAGTACTTAACAAAAGTCCCGAGCTTGCCACCTTCAAATTTGTATATATTTGGAGCCATGAAAGGTTTCTAAAGCTTTTACTACGTCCTAAATACGGTCTTTTATAAAACCAGAATTTTTTAACTAAACTAGAGCTGGAATAAATGCTTCATGCATGAAAAAAAGTTATGTGAAAAACTAATAAATTAGTAATACTTTCAATTTAGTTTTATACTGTTAAGCATTGCATTTTTTTGTTATTGAATTTAAAATAATGCGAGTTACTTATTGAATTTAATACTTTTTTGTTATTGAAAACATATAGTCCTGTATAAATTTCAATTTCCATGTTCGAAAACAAGGCATCTAAATTATATAATCATTTTTCTTTTCTATACTATGGAAGATAGAACGTTTCGATTCTACTTGAAAGGAAAAATCACAACTTGTGTTACTGTTTCTCGACTTAGTTGGCTTTCAGTTATTCATCAATAAAAATTTGGGCATTTCGATCATTTATAATCTTTAAATGATTCGAAAATTTTAATATGGAATGATGAAACCATAATAGTTTTTTAGGAAAATTTTAAGAATGATTTTCCGAAATTCGTACTAAGAGAAAGCATTTGGTGATCTTATATTCATTTATACAGATCGATAGATATATATAGGTAACAAAATTCGGTACTTAGGTATTATACTGTCTTCACCAACGTCGCCAACGGTTTAGTAACTCATTAGTGACAGATTTAAATTTGGCGAAAAAGATCAACGGATTACACCATTGCTGGATTGCCATAATTGGCGTTTTAGCGATGACTTCAAATTTGGTGATAAATTTGGGTGTTATTATACGTATAATATTACCATAAAATTGAGATAAATACGTATAGTAGTACCATAAATTTGAGATAAATACGT
>JAOUZG010002149.1:828370-840556 GCA_026289955.1 Argiope argentata | reverse complement strand
AGGAAAAGAAGAAGGGTACGGGAAAATGTCAAGCTGAATAAACAAAAAAAATTGACAAGGTTTATTCTTTATTTTTTACTTTCTGTTATTTCAATTCTTAGAGCCCCAGCTAACTGGTGTAACACATCAAGAATCTGGAAAGACGACGTTGACAAGAACATCGCATCAGACCCAAAAATGATTACCTTCTTTCGTACAAAAAAGTTTGAAGAGGATTAGATCTCTTCCATACCTTTTAGATGAAAGGGGTGCACCAAGGGGGTGGATATAGATGTTGGAAGAGGGGGAGGGATGGAATGGCAGACGATAGGGACTAAAGAGAGGAACACAAACATTCATTAAGGAGGATTGACCGCGACGTATTCTGCTGGGCTTCTGTCAATTTGTTCTCGAAATCGCTGAACACACTCCGCAAAGGCTGGCCTGCGAGTGTCCGTTCTTTGGCCTTTAACGAGGTCAGCTGGTCCCAAAAAAGTTCGTTTGTCCTCTGAGGAGTAATTCTGGAAATGTGCTTCTGCGTAGGATAGGCAAGAGAGTTATCGTCAAAGAAAAAAAAGACTGGCAAAGATCTAAAAAGAAAATAAAGGATGATCGCGAGTTTTCTTTATCCCTCAAAGGTGTTTGAATTTCCTTAAGAACAATCTCAAATACTTCTTATCTTCTAATAACATTTAATAAGTTGTGCAAATGATACTGGAGTATTCGAATGGCAGGTGGTGATAGAGAGTAAGTGAACTCGCAGAATCAAATTAAACTAAACTTAATTCTAAATGTCATTAACATGGTAAATATCACAACAGAAAATTTTTTGAAAATTATTTACCTTTGCGACTCATGAGATATTCATTGTGCTATTTAAGAAGCTACTCGACGCTGTTTATTTGACACTCGAATTTGAGAAGACTAATTCTGTAGGCACTAACATCCTTTACCATTTTTAATTTAATATTTTTGTCCCCCGGGGGCACCTCGTAATTGGGGATGGGATGCTTCCAGTATGATGGTTGGATCTCACCAACCCGGTGGCTACACAAATAGTTGGGGGTTAGGCTACTCGCATCGATAAAGGGACGTCCTTCCTTCGGGGATGTTTGCACTGTAGCCGGTGATGGCTATTAGGACTCAACCACAGTTCCCACTAAACCACAGTTCAACATTATTAACAACCCACAACTTTCAACATTACCAACAACCCACTAAACCACATTCCACAGTTCACAGACTCAACCACAGTTTCCACTGTTGCGACGGTCCGGTCATTCAGTGCTTATGGTTAATCCATGTGACTTCGCGGCGAGTGAGATAGTCTATTCTATGACAAACCATTTTTAATCAACCCCCGTGGGGCCTCGGGGTTGATTAAAAATGGTTCGAGGGGACCTCGAAAAAAGATTAGATGTTTCTGATACGGTGGATGGATCTGGCCATCCTGTGGGGTACACAAATAGGTGGGGAATCTAAATTCTCCCATCGATGACGGGATGTATTTCCTACGAGAAGGATTTACCGTGTCCGGTGACGACCTTTAGAACTCAAGCACTGTTCCCTAAAATGTTGCTATTGTGGCGGCTCGGTCATTTAGTTTTCCTTTATCCGTTTGCTTTGAGGCGGGTGGTCACGACTTACTATGTTTAATCTCCGTTTGCTGAAACCATGGATATAACATCAACACACAGGATTCACAGTGATGCTCATATTAAATCATTTTTTGCGTTATTGCCATCTAAATCGTAATAATGCTGAACTGAAATGGGTATTCGACAATTTTTCCACACACTTTTTTTACATTACTCTTTTAAAGAGGAGTGCATAAAACCTCTGTAAAATATCCCTATGACGATATTTGAATTAGGATCGTAATGACTTGACCCTATTGGAACAAATAAACGGGTAGCGTTTAAACACAAATGTTTTATTTACAGCTTATATATAATAAAAAAACAACTCATCCTCTCCTAGTTTAATATGCTGGGCAATATTTACATCTGGGTTAACATTTCCACGACTAATACTAGGAAAACTAGAAGGCTATTAGAGTATCCGGCAACTGCAGTGGTATCTCAAGGGATCTACGGATATATCTCTGGTAGATCTTTAATCAGAAGTTCGAAGCTGCTCTCTAAAGAAAAATATTATGTAGACCTTGAGATCACGAGGTATCTCTGCAACTCTCCAGCTCTTCAGCTAATCATGCTCCTTTCAAAACCTTCCATTTTATCCTCGGTCAAACTCCTCCTCTCATTTTCACATTGGTGCGCTGGAGATGCCTATCACCCAATAATTCTTCAGAAATATTCCCAGTGGGCAGCAGTTGACCGTGGGAATATTTGCTAATCGTCCACCCTCATAGCTGATCCTCCACAAGGAAATATTTACATCTGGATGTTTTGACACGACTTGTTTCTTTAGAGGACCGTAAAACGCACATGTAGCTCATCATCTGGACTCTATCGAATCCAGATGGTCCCATTAAAGGGGAGAATCCCCCGTTTGAGGAAATCACAAAAGAAAAGTGTCACAAGGAAAAGAATCATCACACAGTTGGCCAGATGTAATAATGGTCAAACATGAATATCTTAGAAAAGGAGAGAAATTTTACAACTTCTGTACAGGATTTACAATGAATCCTGGAGACAGGTACTTAGAGGATGTAAGTAACTCTTGTCCTGTCTCTACGTTACTGAAGGCATCTTGCCTTCTTTCTTCCCAATTCCCTCAAAGATCGTTCATGCAAGTTAGTCTCATGGATAATAAAGGAATTTGATATCTCTTGAGTTTTGAATCTGAATCTCATATCTAAAATGGTAAATTAGTTGGATATTTTGTAATTTATGTCAACAATAAATAAGATAAAACTTGTTATTGTTGATACCAGTAACATATATCATACTTGTAATTTAACTACTGCTAAAAATTGCATGAAAAAAACCAAAATGCATAACACTGTTTAAAAACTAGACCTAAATTATCAGCAAATAAAATAAGGGATTAACTTTTATCTCTGAAAGATTCAAGCATTACATTTTTTTTCTTTTAAAATCTAATCTAATTGGATTTTAAATATTTTCAAATCTAATTTTGACTATCATGAATAGTCAGTTACAATGCACTTCCCCCCTTTCTGTTTGTATCAAGAAAAAATCATTTAACTTAAACGTAATAAAACTACCAATTGATTCACAGTATAGTCAAATGTTTAAATAAATTTAAATATCATTAGCGTATCGGTTGGTTTAAATTTTTTTACATAATCCGAAAATCTAAATGATAACTTAGTATTCGTAAAAAAAATGTAAAAAAATGATTAATGCTTATGTAATGCATTTAATACAAATTCCGGTATTAACCCCTTAACCGGTTTATTTTCCTTACTATCTAATAAGACGACACCTTTTATTTTGGGAATATTTTCTTATTTTGATTCAAATGGAAATCCATGGAATACTTGGCTTATCTACGTATTCGAAGTCATTTTACTATTGAATTATAATTGTTATGAGTGATTTATTTTTTGTTTACAACTATCAAAATTCGATAAATCGATGAACGTACGGCGTACGGGCAAACCGGTTAAGGGATTAAAGGAAAAGTATGCCTATTCCTTTTGTTTTAAATGTTCTGGAATTTAACGTTTATCTTGCTATTCCATATACTAATATTATATATTCCCTCTATATAATTTTTTATTCACTGTTACTAAGTATGCGTTAATTTCCGACAAAATTATTTCTAATAATTCACAACATCTAAATAAGAATCGCTAGCAAGTGAAAATGCAGATGAATGCGGAATTTTCTTTTCCCAAGTTTTTAATGGCCTTTTCTAAGTTTCGAAGAAAATTTATATACGTTGCTGAAAAAAACCCTTTTCAAAATTAAACTTATTTCCATTAATATCTATGTAACTCCAATATCATAAAATTGTGATAAAAGGTGAAAATGATAAAACAATTTGTCAATGAAAATACAGCAATCAAGAATCATTCTTGTTATTAATTACTTCTACAAACTTTGAATTCACTTCTGCATAGAATGTTGATGGATATGGAGTTTTTTTCTCTCATGCGTTTAATGACCTTTCGTTGGTTTCTTTATATACGTTGCGTTTAGAATTAAACTAATGTTTATTAATCTCTCTATAACTTCAATATCATTAAATTATGATAGGACTTGAAAATGAACAAACAACTTGCCAAAGAAAATGCAGCAATCAGAATCAGCATGACCGAATGTGGATTTCACCTACTGTTTTATGCATAATGCCAGTGTTTATGGTGAAATTAAAAGATATTTTACTTATATAAATTTAGTTGACTTTACATTTTAAACTAGTATTATTTACACACTCGTTATTTCTTCTGTATCATTTCGTCATTTCATTTTATGCTTATAATGTATGCCCTAATTTTGTAGTAAAAGCTCACACTTAGGAAAAAAATATAGAAAAATATCCATTATTATTTATTCCTTCTCTTCAGGGAAAGGGTAAGTTTTTTTTAAATTTAATAATAACGAATAAAAATTCCGATATATAGGAGTTTTATTTTTTAAAAATTTATCCAAGGTATTAGTATAAAAAATGTATTTCAATATCAAAAAGAAGCAAAAAAAGGTCAAGTCATAAAGTTAAATATTCAATGCAGACTGAATACATCTTCCGAAGTCTTATATTTTGTTTCAAAAAAATACTTCGATAAACCAAATACTTCTAAAAAAAACTAAAGCTAAATTGCATCATTTAGATTTTGTCTGCTACTTAAGTGCAATATTTTCTCCTGAAAATAAATTTTTCTCCATTTCCATGCATCGAATTAGTTTCAGGGTAGAATAAAATAAAACAAAAAAGCAGCCCAGTTCATTTTTTTAACCTATAAGCTTCCTTCACTTCAATTCACTTTGCGTTTTCTTCTTCGACATTAATAAAATATTTAATTCTCCCCAATCCTCCATGGTATAATAAAAGAGCTTTTTCCCCAAGAATAGAAAATTAAACTTTAGCGATATAAAAACGGATTTCCCAAACATACAAGCCCTGCTTTGTCATAAAGAAAGCCTGCATCATAATAAAAAGAAGGCATCTAGTTATAGAGGAAGACACATCGTCTTAAAATAACAAGGAAAAAAAAACTTCCAGCCTTCATCATCATATTTTAAACTTATTGAACAAAGAAGGTTATTCGAAGACTTCAGCCTTCAAAGTCTACGTTCCCAAAAGGAATTTTTTCGTAGAATAGTATAATCGCAGCCGATCTGCCATTCCCGAATTCGACTGCATATATATACTGTGTAGTATTTTCTCTCTGTTATTTCCAACCCCTCCGAACGAATATTCTTGACTCCCCCATTATGCTGAATAGTTTCATCCATTCGGTTTAAACTGCTCTTCTTTCTTCGACTACTTGTAGCGAAAGCTGGGCTCTTTTTATTATTCTGATATGCAAATGCATTGTATAAACAGGGTCTGCGCAATTCGTGCGCAGCATATTGGGACGTCCAATAAAAGTAAGTGTTTTGAGGACATTAGAGGACGGGCCTCGCTCTCTCTCGCCCCAAGAATAGGGAAAAAGTGCAGTAAAAAAAGATGGAAAAAATCGCTCTGCCGACCAAAATGAATACTAAAATAGATGGGTAGGTGCATTGGAAATGAAATGTGTGCAAGAGAAAAAAAAAATAGTAGTTTAATAGATTTCAGTCACAGCATTAACAAGTACTATGAAATCCTCCGTATGGAACTTTCCTAATATATTGGAGATTAATTTTTTTAGTAATTTGGAGTTCAGTTTCAATAACTATAAAAGGAATTTCAAGTAATTCCTATAGAGTTGCAACAACTATAAAGGGTTAATTTCACGTAATTCTTTTAGAGTTGCAATTACTATAAAGGGCTAATTTCAAGTTATTCATTTAGAGTTGAAACAATTAGAAGTATAGGCAAACCAATTAAATTATTAACAATAACCGATTCCGGCGTCCCGCCACAGAGGTAGCACGTCTTACGCATGATCTAGGAGTTTCGTGTTCGAGTCTCTGCTAGGACATGTTTGTTCTTACGTGCACTATCTGCGAGAATAAATTTCAAGCTATTTATTTAGAACTGAAACATTTCGAAGTAGGAGCAAATCAGGTATCTGTATACGTGCGGAGAAAATTTTTTGAAAAAACCATTTAATTATAAATTTTACTTTGTTTTCTAGGTCATTGCAATTCAGAACAAGGATTAAAAAGTTTTATTTGATTTGCAACTTTGTCAAATGGGGGAATTTAGCTAAAAAAATAGAGAAAATTATTGTAAAATGCAAAACATCCTAGCACAAATTCTAATCAATATTTTCAAATTCTTTTTTTATAAAACATTTGTACAACTTTAGTAAAGGCAATGAACTAGGATCTAAGAAATATTTGCATTTATAAAAAAAGTTATAGCAGTTCAAGTATTTTCTAACTCAAAATTTATCAAAATTCACACATATAAACAACATTAAATAGCTCTAAACTAAAAACTGTTCATCTCAGAACTATAATCCTAGTTCATTGCCTTTAGAACAGTATAAATAACATGCATAAAGCATTTCATGCAAAAATATTCATAAATTTTTGAGATATCATGTTTTGCGTATCAAAATTTTTATAAAAAGAAGTTTCTTAAAAAATGCATTTAAAGATTTTATTTATGTTTTATGAAAAATATCTTTATTTGTCTTTTTTTAATATGTACCACATTTATAGAATACATCTTCCTTGTTAACAATTTTATATGTTTTCATCTTTTTCATTGCTTTTAATTTTTTTCTGGCAATTTTTCGTGGCACTTAATGATTGCCTTTTTGACGTGACGATTCTTTCTTTATCAAGAGAAAGAAAGTATATCAGTGTATAATTTCCAGAAATTAATCCTTGTTCAGAAAAAAATGTTGAGACCATAAAATCTATGATTAAAAATTATCACTGATATTGATGCTCTAAAGTGTAAGATCTGGAGCTCCTCAAATATACCTTTTGGAAAAATCGTCCACAAAAGATTATTGAAGCTTTCATTAGCATTTTGAGTCTTATCGTGAAAGCATGTTGTAAAAATAAATTTGATCGTATAGCAGCATGTATTTTGATTTAATAATTTTAATGATGTATTTAAGAAGGCATATGTTGCCCTCTTTAAACTTTTTTACCATAGGGAAGTCCACGTTGGTATTTACACTAACTGTGCTTTATTGTTAGACACTGCCCATATATGAACTGCTTATCACTAGAGCATGTATGAAACATTTTTTTAAATTCAAAACACTTATTAAACAGTAAAAAAAAGTATTGAGGTCAAACTAAGCAATATTCACTTAAAAGAGATATATATACATATAACAGGAAGCGAGCAAATTTTTTCAAACGTGAGCAATGTTCAAGAAACCACTGTTGCCAATATCCTTTGTATATTAGGAGCTGAAAACTAATACAAACTTAAGTGATGCGTATAGTCTGTTATAACTTGACAAAAAAAAAACGAATTAATTTATGATTTAAGGGGCGATATTTGATAAAAAGACAAAAAATATCAACTTCCGGTTTCGTTTTCGAATACTTTGAATTACTCAAATCTCCATATCTCCATTTCTAACAATAGTAGAAGGAAAAATAATAATAGATTTAGAAAGCTAAATAAATGCACTTTAAACTTAAAAAATAAAAAGAAATTGTGAATTTTGACCAAAAGTGGCCTTTTAGACGTAGACGGATACCTTAAATAATTATTAATAATAAAATCCGGCGTCCTGCCACAGAGGTAGCTCGTCTTCCTCGTGATCCGGGCGTCCCGGGTTCGAGTCCAGATTAGGACATGCTTGTTCTCCTGTGTATTATCTGTAAGGTGTGTGAATGTGTCTCCCTCCCTATAAAAAAGGGTTGTGCAAGCGAATGTATGTGCATCATCCTCATATGAGTAAAAGTCAGACTTCTGCCCTCGCGTGTTTGGGGATGCATTCCCTCAGAAGCTACTGTACCCCTCTTTCCATTGTAAAGCGGACACATAATAATAATCAATCATAAATGCTCAAATGAAATGATTTTCATCATATTACTCTCATTCAGAAAATAATAATTATTTTTTGATATATCATTACAATATTGAAAAGAAGCATTTTTGAATAAGCAGCACTAACAGAATTATCGAAAAAAATGATGATGAGAAGAATATCTTTATTCTTAATAAAGTAAATTTACATTCAAATTCAGTGAAAGTAGTATGCACTATTATGATCATAATTGCAGTTTTATTTAAAATTTTAGTTTTAATAAGTCGGAAAGAAACATACAAAATGCTCATTCAGTTTTCTGATAGTATTCACATCCTGTATATAATCCCCATCTCGGTAATTAAATGCTGCAAATCGCACGCTACAATAGATGAAAAGTTAAATTCACGTCAAAGATCAATATTTCGTAATTATTAGATTGGCAATGTAGTGAAATTAAAACACAATATACGATTTTTTTACTATATTAGGAAACATAAAGTTTTTATGTGTGATGAAATTTTTATACTATATCATGAGACACACAATTCTCGTGAGTCAATTTTTTTTGTTATATTGTGAAAAACACAACCAAATATTGGCGAATTGTTATACTTTAACACGTATTTTAGAATTAACGCACATTTAATTACATCAGTATATCTTTAAATTATCTAATTATGACTAAAAATTGTGTCTAAAATTAAAAAAATTAATAAATAAAGGAAATCGGAGATAATTTTTTATAAATAACTTATCAAATTTTTTCCACTTCTACAAAAATACAGTTTTTAAACACGACTGAAACCTCATCTTTATTGTTTGATTTATTTTTTAAAAAAATATGTGTTTAAGAAAAACAGAAGAAATACAACATATTTTCACAAACTATAAAACACAATTTTAAAGGAGAATATTTTCCAAACATAATTTTTTATACGTAATCAACAAAAAAGTAAACAATTAAGATGCAGAAAAGTATTAAACTGCAAAAAAATATACGCTTAAGAAAAACAGAAGAAATAAAACATATTTTTACAAAATATAAACAATTTTAAGAGAGAATATTTTCCAAACATAATTTTTTATACATAACCGACAAAGTAAACTATTAAGATGCAAACAAGTATTAACCACTTCACATACAATGACGTGTCTGACACGCGCATCGAATTACTGAATTTTTATTTTGAAGTCTGCAATTAAGTTACAGAATTAAGTATATCAATATGAAACGATTTGGTATCTCAAATGCCCCATATATTATTTTTAAAGAATCAAATTAACAATGCATTACCAAAATGGAATGAGTTATCTAATTAGAAAGCTAAACAAATTCGTATGTCAAGTGGTTAAACTGCAAATAAGAAAATATTTAAATCCAATGCGAGAAATTGTTTTTAAAAATCTGATTTAGGAATTAGAAAACAAAAAGAGTAAAACCTATACCTTCAATTTAAAGAAGAAACGCAAAAGTACAGATCCACATACATACATTTCAAAAAAATAGCCAAAAATAAAGAAATTTGATTCAATATTATTATACCACATACCCTGTTCCCATCTCAACTCGGCTTTAAAGAAAAGCCCGCGCAAAAATTGACTTTTTTGTTCCAAAATCCTCTCGTGTCTTCCCTTCTGTGCCCAAACCATATCAAAAAGAACGGATACAGTTTTTTATACTTATATATCCAAGCGGAAACTTTTCCGATAGTAGAGGCACCAGAACAGAATTTCTTTCTCCCTAACCCCTGTTAAAGCCTTGGTTCAGATCCAATAATGACTTTACTTTTTCGGTTTGTACCACCGCAGATTCCCCACTGACTGTTACGAAAATCCACGAGTTATTGAGTTCGCCCTAAATGAAACGCGGAGCTACTTTTGCCCAGTTTTCTCTACAGAAATTCATTCTTCGCTTGCTTTTTTTTTTGGAATAAATATATATTTGTCGGAAAAAAGGGAAAGGAAGAAATATATTTCCCCCTTATTTTATTTTTTAGATGGAAAAGGAGCGAAGTAAAATAAAATATGTGAAAGGAAACCACATCATTTCTAGCCACAAATAACTTCCTGATATCGTAGTCTGACGAAGAATTGGTTATATTTTCAGTTCCTTTTCACTTCGGTTTCCCCAGGGCGTCTTCGCATTCTTTTTCATTTCCCAACCCCAGGATTGACCACCGAAGAAATTCCACTATCTTACTTTGTGGAAAGGATGCACAGTGTTTTGTAACGAAATAGGAAAGGCGCCAATTTTTTATCTCTCTCCCTCTTTCTTTCTCAAACACTTTTGTTTGTGTTTCAATCATTACGAGTTCAACAAACAAACTAGATGATATTTTTATATCTTTCTCGGAATTCTATTTGTTTATTATGGATCTGAGTTTCGTCCCTGTTATTGGATTGAAACTGTGGCATATTGAACTTTTCTCCCTCCAGCGTTTTATTGTCTAGAAGTGAAAATTCAAACCCAAACGGTTTCAAAACCTTTTTTCTTTTTAAATTTGTTTTTGAATGTTTATAGTTTTCTCAGTTTAGAGAATAAATGTTGGTTAGAACCAGCAAGAAGTAACAAATGGTAGAGGTCAACAGAATTCGAAATTTAAAGTTGGTTCCACTGAAAATATATGAACATCAAAGTCGGGTATCGTTTTCTCAATCATAAAGTTTTATAAATCTATACTTTGGTTTGACTGTTAATTCAACAAACCAAAGCTCAGTTAATCAAATATGTTTGCTTCCTGTATGAAAATAACATAAGGAATAATTTTTAGCATATATAATATCAGAACATGATGTTGTTTTTAGGATGAATTTTCTGGCTTGAACAAAAATCCGTAGACGAAAAATAAAAATTTTATTTTCTGCAAGAGCATCTCAAAAAAATCAACTTTTTATAACGTGATGTCATCGCATTTACAAAAGCTCTTGTTTAAAAAAATAAGTTAATGACTACAGCAAAGCCCAGCAAAATGTCATTTCGAGAACGTGATTATATGAAATCAAATAAATAGGAGGAGGGATATTTTTTTAAAACCATAAATGCGGGACAAAGTTTTTTGTATCCTTCGCAATACTAAAGTGACTCATTCAAAGAAACAATTAAAATTAATAAAAATATCATTTAACTTGCAGAGCATGTGGTGCTCGGTCATTCAAGAAATTAAGATCTGACATGATACATTGAAATATGCATAGCAGATTTCATTTTAATCTTTTATTTTAATTTTGAACCCTTGTCAGATAAGAAAAACGATGCTGACACCTCTTTTCTAAGCATCTGTATTTGCACTTCTTCTTCTGTGGAGCCGACAACACCATCACTACTGAACGTAGCAGCTTCGACAGGATATGAAGGGTCACGGTGGCTTGGTGGTTCAGTCCCGGCTCGTGAGCCGTAGGTATTAAGGTTCAAGATTCGATACCACCGAAGAACCATCGTGCAAGGAGGTCTGTCGCATGTTTTATCAGT
Organism: Argiope argentata; assembly: GCA_026289955.1. Classification (NCBI taxonomy): domain Eukaryota; kingdom Metazoa; phylum Arthropoda; class Arachnida; order Araneae; family Araneidae; genus Argiope; species Argiope argentata. The sequence continues at coordinate 829,082 of JAOUZG010002149.1, read as the reverse complement.
CAAGGCCAAACTTCTTTGAGATTACTGATTTTGTATCGGATAGGACAGCGGTGACCTGTTAGTAAGATCTCGTCTAGTGAGCCATATGTCATCAAATTCGAGTCCAAATCCACCGAAGAACCACCATGTATGGGGATCTCTTCCCCATTAAATCCGTCAGGGCCAAACTTTCTCCCACAGGTGTGGAGAGGGTTTTTTATAACTCAGATATCGGCCTCGTTATCCGACCGTGGTTCAGATTATTAGGTCAGTCCAAAAATAGCTCTAGTGTTGCTTTGCAACGGGTCGTTAGATACCTAAATCTAATCTACAGTATCTGTAGTGACCGAACTTTTATCTTTAGCATAGTCCGTCCATAACACTTGTCGATTCACCAAATTGACATCTACTTCACTTGTATAGCACTAACGGGAGAACATTTCATCAATGATGTCAAATTGGACATGTACCCGAATGGATTTTTATACACATATATGATTCAAATTTTAAAACTTGAAACTCTTTACTCCAGATACTCGGTGCTTTGAGTCCATTACTCCGGAATATGGTGATGTCTTTATGGCATCTGTCAATAAAATCAACTTTATTTATTGAGTAAAGGGTTCCCGGTTCTTAGAGTCCTTTATTCCCGAAAATGGCGGTGTCTCCATGGCCTCGGTCAATACAATCAACTTTACTTAGGGAGTAAAGGGTTCCCGGTGCTTAGAGTCCT
>JAOUZG010002149.1:807103-828360 GCA_026289955.1 Argiope argentata | reverse complement strand
TTAGAGTCCTTTACTCCCGAAGATGCCGATGACTCCATGACCTCTGTCAATAAAATCAACTTTACTTTGGGAGTAAAGGGTTCCCGATGCTTAGAGTCCTTTACTCCCGAAGATTCCGATGACTCCATAACCTCTGTTAACAAAATCAACTTTACTTTGGGAGTAAAGGGTTCCCGGTGCTTAGAGTCCTTTACTTCCTAAGGTCCCGGTGTCTCCACGGCCTCTGTCAATAAACTCAATGGATTCTGACGCTTACGTAAAAAGATTTTACGTCAGAAGTAACTTTTTCAAAGCATAAGTTCACTATCTTAACTTTGAACCACCTGATATTATAAAACTTAGACTTAATATCCACCTGATATTAAGAAGAATTTATTAATAAGATTAGGAAAAATATAATTAATTTTTATATTTAAGTAAAAAAATAGCTACTAATAAGAGCTCGACAAGAGAATATATTATAATAATTTCGGATATACGCATTCAGATATTTTCATAGAAAATGACAATAGTTAATTTCTTATGAATTTGAATCACACATTTAAATTACAAGTATCTTCAAATTAAAATTCCTTTTTTTTTCGTCATGACATTTTAATTTCGATGAATTCTGTTTGCCAATTTGAACAAGAAGAAAAACATTTTTTTGAAAATTCTTTATAAAATTAGGATTATTGCCAAACTCAGGATTTGAGTACACTTATTAGTTTTTTTTAACGTATCCTATTTAATAATTTAATTAAGTTGTAAAACGTTTTAATTAAAATCACACTTACTGATTTTAATATTAATTCTTTCATTTAACTTTTTGATCGTATTTTGTTCTTTTATCTCAAATCTCGATTTGTTCTTTTATCTCAATATCGAATAAATATTTTACCAAATTTTTTTTCTAAACTTGCATAGATCTCTTTTTAAATATTATGTTACAAATTTCACTTCAGGAGGCAATCTCAAAACTTACCTCAAATTAGAAATAGAATGTTTAAAATAATTAGTAGATACCGAAAATAGTAATTAACTAAGTTAGTCGATAGTTTCATTCAGACTGTTCGCTACGTTACAACACAGGTAAAAGTTGGAACTTTTTATCAATTTCTCCTAAAATGAGGATTAAAAAATACAATAATAAAGTAATAAAAAAAAGATACACAACTTTATTCCCCTATAAAATCAGCCGGAAACCGGATGTGACATCAGAGCTTCATCTGATTCCGCTCCAGGAGAGAGCTTGGTGAATCGACAATATTGCCTCCGGTTGCCATAGCGACGAGTGTCCGTTGTCTTAAGGGAAACAATCGTTGGTTCCGCACAGCGTAAAATTAAGGGGGTTAAAATATCGTATTTTAGGGTGACCGCCAGCTCCTTTTGGCGTCCACCATAATGGAATGACTGCAAGAATATTGCTGGAAGGAAACATTGATTAAAGTGGACAACGTCGTATCGTGGTAGATGTCAGAATTTCCTAACGGGAACTTTATTATTTAGGCTTATATAAGGAACGAGAGAAAAGGATAATCAATATATTTTAAAAAGAGGTATTTAGTTCCTAAATTTATAATAGTGCTTGAAAATTACATATTCTTATCATGTCAGAACATGATGCTGTTTTGGGGATGAGATTTTTGGCGTCGACAAAAATCCGTGGGTGAAAAATAAAAATGCTATTATCTGATCGAGCATCTCAAAAAATAAGCTTTTAATAACGATTTACCATCGCATTTACAAAAGTAAACCTAGTAAAATGTCATTCTGAGCACGTGATTGTATGAAATGGAATAAATAGGGAATGGAATATTTTTTAAACAATAAATACGCGACTACAACAAAAATTCGTAGACGAAAAATAAATATTTTATTACCAGTACGAGCATATCAAAAAATAAGTTGTTAATAAAGCGTTGCCATTGTATTTGCAAAAGCTCTAGTTTTTAAAAAAATAAGTTAGTGACTACAACAAATAAAACCTAGAAAAATGTCATTTTGAGCACGTGAATATATGAAATGAAATAAATGGGAAATGTATTTTTTAAACAATAAATGCGAGATACAGCTTTTTTAAAAATCTTTTGCGATACTAAAGTGACTCATTCAATGAAACAATTAAAATGAATAGAAATATCCTTTCACTTGCACGAGCATGTGGTGCTTGGCCGTTCAAGAAATGATGTTCTGACATGATACAATGAAATATGCATAGCAGATTTCATTTTAATCTTTTTTTAAATGACAATGGTTTTTTGCTTATATAATGTTTGGTTATTACATAATGTAAGGAACATAACTTGCTGATTGTTCAGTAATACAGAACAAGCCATTTAACTGGGGTTCAAATTTAGCTTAAACCTGTTTTTAAAGGCTCAATATTTTAACCATTTCTATTAAAATTGAATATGATATTTATTTTAAAAAATTAAAATAATCTAAAATTTGATACTTGCCTAAAATAACCTTAAATAATATTATTACAAAAATACCTTTTTCCGTCTTAAATTTTTTTTTCTGTAGCTCCAAATATATTTCCGTTAATTTTTTAAATCTTAATTTTAATTTAATATCAAAAAAAAATTTATATTAAGCTTATTACGATGCTTTATTTTTATTGTGAAATTCTAAGCAATTTAAATTCTGAAAAAATCCTTATCAAAAGTATTTTTTTCCTTATTTAATTAGTAAACTGATTGAAAAGTTGTTAAAATAGCTTCATTTAAAGGTCTGTCTTTTTTGAAATTTGAACACTGTTGAATTTTGCTTTTAATATTACATAATTTAATGTTTTTATTAAATTTCTATAAATTGCTTCGAATTAACCTTAAAGTGCAACGCCTTCTGAAATCTAACCCTCTTGCTTCTGTTCTTCTAAGACTTTAAAATTCTCATAGAAGAATTAAAATTCAAAGATTTGATTGTTTATCTTTATTATAATTAAATTACATCTGATTTTGTATCCGAGTAATAATTCTTATCTCAGACATGATTTCATTATACAACAAATATACTGCCGACTCTCTGACACAGTGGTAGCGCGTCTTCCTCGAGTTCGTGGAGTCCCAGGTTCGGGCATGGTTGTTCTTCTGTGTGCTATCTGTGAGATGTGTTACTGTGTCCCCCTTTAAAAAGGGGATGAGCAAGCAAATGTGGTGAGTGCGTAGCTAAGTCGTACTCTTGGCGCTTGTTGGCGCTGCTTCAAAAACAAGAGACGCTCATTTCGGCTTAAATCTGCTGCTGTATCAGCAGGGGGCTTGTCTATAGGCAAGTGCAATTAGTAACAACAACAACAGCATAAATATGATTCTCAGATGCATTAAAATATTCAGAAATAATAATATACTTATAATAATGTATACCACAGGATATTTTTACAATAACATTTAAGTTATATGGTAATTATGCATAAAAGATGACTATAAATGTTATAGAATTAATTCAATGAACATCCATAAAAAATTCTAACTAACGTTGGAAAAATCTCAATTATATATTTTCTTTGTTGATATATGAATTTAAAAAGAAGGGAATACATATGAATATGCTGCAATGAATGTAAAAATGACAAACTCTGCAAACAGTAAACAGCAAAACTAATTATAAGACTTCTTAATGCAATAACATAATTAATATTTCTGAATGATTTTCTTCACTATTTTGAACTTTTTATTAATAATAAGCTTATTTATTAATATAGATTACAAGCGTAACGAGCGAGAATGGTCTCCCCAAAGCTTTTTCGTATATTCTCTAATATCACAGAAAACAAATTTCATGGGGAATGCAGTACAATATTTACAGGACTTTAATCTTCGGAATAAATTTTAACATTTTTGCTGAATTTGTCACGGGATTCTTGGTTATTAGTATCTAAAATAGAATTAAAAGTATCCAGAAATTGACTTTGGGTTTTGGACGCGTTTTTCTCAACCAAATGAATCAAAAATTCGATTCAAACTATACTTGTGGTCAAAAAATTGCTTGTAAAATTCAATATATTTAAGTAATTGTCTTTTCGAGTTCTGCTTTTACATGTTTCTGAAAGCGAAGATCAACAGATGATGAAAACTTTAATTGCAATTCCCTCAAATTTTGATGGGTGTCTATATTATAGAGGTTAAATTTATGTACCGAATTTATACATCTAGTTTTTCTTTATTTTGGAATTATTGTTTCAAATTTTATTCGAACTTCCGGACAGATAGATTACGACTTGTTGCGAAATATCCAAATTTTATTTCTTTAACTCAAAGTTCTTATGAATTATCTTTTGCACAGACACAAACATTTATCAAAAATGTATTTTTTTTTAACTCAGAGATATTACTATCTGATTATATACGAGAAAGTAAAAATGTGCCTCTTTCGTGTAAACTTGTTGACAGAAATGATTTTTTATCATGTTAGATCATGATGTTGTTTTTGTGATGAGGTTTTGGCTTCAACAAAAATCCGTAGGAGAAATATAAAAATTTTATTATCTTCACGAGCATTTTAAAAAATCAGCTTTTAATACCGTATTGCCATCGCATTTACAAAAACTCTCTTTTTTTAAAAAAGTTAATGAATAAAGCAAATAAAACCGAAAAAAATGTCAGTTTGAGCAAGTGATTATATGAAATGAAATAAATAGTGAATGCGATATTTTTTTTAAACAATCAATGAGAGACAATGTTTTTTTTAATCGTATGCAATACTAAAGTGACTCATTCAATGAAACAATGAAAATGAATGAAACTATAATTTAACTTGCACGATCACGTGGTACATGACCGTTCACGAAATTTATGTTTTGACATGATACATTGAAATATGCATAGTAGATTTCATTTCAATCTTTTATTAGTTTTATTTTCTTTCATTTTTTTCTCATCATCATGTTATAAATTTATATATATACTAATAAAAACAATCATTTTATTTTTCGAAAAGCATTTTTTTAATCTTTTGCTGTACTTATTGTAACTAGCATCAGAAGTTTGAACAGACTGATATCATATAACATTAAATAACGAGTTTGATTTAGTTACTATATATTTCTGTAACATATGTTTATGCGAAATTACTTAAAACTGGCTTAAAAAATTAATAAATTGTGTAACTAAGTAATTCAAATGTATTAATCATTTTCTTTACTGTGGTTATTCTTTTATTCATACATCATCCAGGATATTAAGGTTATCCTTTTAGTTTTAAGAAATTTGAATTTATATAGCCAAATAAAACTTAATAAACATTTTAATTAAATTTTCCATAGAACTTTTCCCACGAAACACACACAAAGATGAAAACTTTTATTTTTTAAGTATATCGGTTAAAAATAAACTTTTTGGAAATTAAGAAAATATCGTATTTTACCGAATAGAATTTTTAAAAAACAAAGAATCAAAACCCAAGACTCATTCAAAATTCGTCAATAAAAATTCCAAAAATAACTGAGCGAAATCACTTCCTCTCTTTCTTTACATTCTTTTGGTTTTAATGCCAAGCATTTCCGAGGAAGTTTTCACAGTTGCGAAATCCACGCAAATACCTCTTAGGTTTCTTCCTTATGAGGAAGCATTATTGAAAACGTATTACAATTTTTTTCCCTTCTGCTTCTTTCTCTTCTTATTCACTTTCACAGCTCATAATGGCAAAAGTCCTCTTTCCAACAAAAGCTCAAGAGCTTCATAAAACCTCTTTCATACCATCGCTTCCTCTCTTAATTCTCATCCAATACCCCTCCGTGGAATCCTAATGCATAGCCTCATTAATAATGGATTATATAGTCTCTTATCTACACCTAGTGTTTACATCGGAGTGCTTTATTCATTGAAAGGGGTTCCATTCTCTGTGGCCGTGGCACCCAAGAATATATATTACCAGTTCTCTTTATCGGGGCAACAGTGGCGAATGTAACCCAGAAAAGTGTGACACTGGAATTTGCTGGTAATCTTTCCTTTATGCTGGCTAAATAATGGCATTGTCATGGCCACCGATCATATTTTAACACTTTTGGAGGGACTTGGAAGACACATTGTCGATGATTCGTATGGTGTGAAGACGACAGAATTGTGACATGGCGCCCATTGATTAAATCTTGAGGGATGTGCTGTAATTATTAATATCGACTAAAGGGAATGACGTAACTAGCACTTGTCGCTTATGATTGGCTGGTTTGTTATTATTTTAGGCGCCAAGCCTAGATTGGCGGGCTTTTTGTATAGCCTGTGATATCTGAGATCTATGATATGCTAACAATCAAAGCTTTATGCAAATGTTCTTTATAATTACATGCCTTTTAGTACATTATTTATTGATGCTCAGATTAAAATTATAAGAATATATATTTAATAATATTAATCAACAAAACTAGCACAGAGTGTAAGAAAATTATATTGTTAGTCAACAATCACTGAAGTGACCAGAATAAAAATTGCAAAGTCAGTCGCCAATGGCTGACTAGGTAAGAGATGAAATTATATTGTCAGTCACTTGTGAAATCGTTCTGAATAGGAAGCCGAGTGTTTGCGAACAGTAAAAGACACATTTCTCATTATGATTGCCTGATTTCTCTAAGGTATGAACTTGTATTTTCATGAATCAAAGAAGATATCAGGTATTATTAACTTTGAATAGATTTTTTAAAAAAACCTAATAACCTTTACACTTCAGAAAATAAGTAAATGCTTTCAAATATTTTAATAGACAAATGCTAATTATAGAGTAGGACTGTTCTTTTTTTTTTTGTTTAATTTCTCGTAATGAAGTATACAAAAAAATTCAGCATACAGATTTTGATGAAACATCTGACCTCTCCGAGTATAGTAAAACACATTTTTGTCATGATGTATGTCTGCTTGTGAATAAGAAAACGGAAAAAGACTTTGAGAAGAACTGATGAAACTGGTTCATAGACTTTAAATCAAATTTTTAGATTTCAGTCTAATTTTGAGCGAAATGTGCTCTGAGTAGGTCTGCCATCTTGTTTTCCGAGGGCAAGGAAATTCTATAATTGCAAACATAAAGAGCTAGATAGATGGAATTCGGTAAAAAAAATTTAGCATCTGAAATGTGCATCTGATTGAATTTTGAATTAAATCTGTCAAAAGTTTTTCCATCTGTAAATATTTACTCTCACATTTATTTAACAACAACAAAAAAAGAATATCATAAATGCAATGAATTAAATGTGATATGTGATTTCGTGGGTATTATTATAGTTCCTTTTCGAAGTTTAGTTTAAATGAATCGAAGAAAAGGGCCATCAAAAAATAATCTCACAATGAATAAAGTAAAAATGCAAGATACATAACAAAGAGGTTAATTCCGTAACCACCGTTCGCTTATGCCAATCAAAGTATTTCCCACTTTATCCAAGGCCAACAATTTTATTCGAAATGAAGGAGTGATTAATCGGTGACTAAGAGAGAAATTTAAAGGAAATCATAATCGCAAATTCTAACAGTAACTAAAATAATGTTTGAACTGTTGTTGTTGTTACTAATGGCACTTGCCATGGGCAAGTGCGTGGATGGCAGTTAGCGGTTTTAAGCCGAATGAGCTTCTCGTTTTTGAAGTAGCGCTAACTAGTGACAAGAGTACGACTTAGTTACACACTCATCACAGTTGCTTGCACAGCCCCTTTTTACAGGGGAACACATTCACACACCTCACAGATAGTGCACAAAAGCACAACCATGCCCTAACCTGGATTTCAGATTACATGGAAGACATGTTATATCTGTGTCAGAACGCCGACAATGTTTGAACTAAGGAGTATAAATAATTTTCCTTTTGCTTTAAATGTATTTTGCTTCCAAATTAAGCTCTAAAATCTATCTTGAAATTTGAAACAAATACCGATCATACCAGACAAATATTTTGCATCAATGGTTCGCTATTTGATGCCTTTTTGTAATTTCCAATCATATTATCATTTTGAAAAGACAGTACAAATGAAGGAAATGTGGATGTTTTCTTGGGTAAATACTGATACAAATGGTTTACTGCTTGGTCAATGGTGCTTTACTAATTACCAATCAATCTGATGGACTACTCTTCTGTCTTTCTGAATCTTTCTATATAAGTAAATTTCTTTCCAATATTGAAACAACAACCAAAACCGTTACAACAATGTACCGTTAAAGCCCTTTGAGTGCGATTTTTTTAGAATTATGTATCTCTCTTTCTTTCTATTGATAGACAGGATAAGTCGAAAATATTGAAGTATAGAATCTGAAAACAAAAACAATGAACATGTTCCAAATGTTGAAGAAAAAATGCATGGGGAAGGTCTGTTCGTTTGCGTATATATGAACAAGACAACTCGTATGCACAATAATCGGGAAGTTGGAATCGGCTTTATACTTCTATCTTATAAACTACATATTTACATTACATTTTTGACTAAATCTACGACATTTTTGTTTGCATTCATGCATATTTGAATAAGACATTTTAAAATGGGAGTAAGACAGATGTATGAAACTCTGAAAGTTATGCATGGGCGTTCTATTCCAAGTTTTAAAAATCCATGAATTTGGAAATATATCTTCATTTACTAAGCCAAACATAAAATGTAAAAGCAATGTTTAAATTTGCAGGAAAACTGAGAGATGAATATTAGTGTTTCCATTCGTGCTCTGAAAATTTAAGCAAAATTCAGGGAACTTAATTACGTATGGTATAAATGGCCACTGCAAAATTAAAAATCAGTTCATTAAAAATTAATTAAATTAAAAACTATTAAGAAAACATTGAAAATTCTGAAATTTAAAAAATAATTATAGAATTCTCTTATTTCTTAACACAAAACGATCTTATTAAATTCAATCTTGGTACATAACTTCACGAAGCATCCTTTAATTTGCATGTTCAGAAACAAATACAAAATTTTTAATCATCAAGTAACTTCTTTTCTGAAACTTTTACAGGGAATATCACGCCAGTTTCGCTTACGGAATACATCAGGAGTCGCCCATGAAAAAAAAATTTAATAAGTTAAATTTCGAAAAATGATTGATTGTTCTTCTGAAGCGAATGCATACTCCCATCTTCTTTCTAATGTTCTTCTGTAGAAGTCCTGATTAAGTCGAAGTGATTTTAAGCCAAAGGAAGAGAAGTTCGCCTCTTATGGGACTCAAGATAACAAGATGCCATTAAGTTAACGAGATTCTAGTTCTCCTCCACCCCACCCCCTCTTTCCATTCTTTGATGCATTGTTGATGAACATGGTGCCTTAAAATTAGGGATTGTGGTTGCTTTAAATAAGAAATGAAAGTTTCGTTGTGAGAGTGTATTTTTTTTACATATATCTGCTTAAATATTTTGGTTTTCTTTTGAATTGCTTCTATGTGATTGGTTCAAAGAAATTGGAGAAAATGGGATTATGGATACGATTAAAAGATTCAATATTTGGAATGGCTAATGCAATTGCATACAGAGTATTCAGTTTTAAGTACGATTAGGCCTCATGACAAAGTTTACTTTGCTTTGCTTCTAATTTAAGGGTGGAAGAGCTATCCTTTGAACTACTTTTTTTAAAATTAAGTATAAAAACTGAAATTAGAGTTTCTTTAGGATATATATTATTAGATATATATAATATCAATTCTTGATAATTTACTTTATGGAAGATATAGTTCTAACTATTACTAAATGAATGCTGGTTATGACGTCAGACTTTGGTGACAAATTTAGGGACTATATGGTGATTTTGACAAAAATATGTAGGACCCGGAGTATTCAAGAATCTTGGTGATAACTACATTAGGTTTCTATTTCCCATACTTGCTCTATAACATTCGATTTGCTGCTTTAGGCTGAACAGGCATTTGTTTCCAAAATAATAGCCTAACATTAGATAAAGAAATCGAATTGTTAGTCAATAGCGAGTTAAATTAGGAAACTTAATACTAGAACGAAGTCTCTTTTTAGATTAATTCTTTCTTGTGAGTTCTCACTGCGGACTTTGTCCTGTTACGATTATTTAATGATTTTCTGCTTGCCAGTCGTTTCTACAAGTGATGCTTTGTTTATGCTACTTCTGTTTTGTTCTCTATGAATTGTATTTTTGAGTTTAAGAAAGCTTTCTTTTTGTGATTGTTGGGCTTTTCCAATGTATAACCCAATAAGCGAATTTTGTGAATTTTTAACAACCGTATATTAATGATACGGTTGTTAAAAATTCGAAATTCGAATAAAAAAACGAATTTATAAGCTTGGGAATTCGCTCTATATACATTTCATTGGTAGCAACATGAGTCAGATTTAAGCTGTATCATGTAAAATAAACACCTATATTCTTTAATGAAATTCCGTAATTTGAGCAGAATGAACTACAGTAAACTATTGCGTGTTATTGAGGAACTACACCAACCAAACAACATCTTGCATACTTTTCATGAATTATTTTGTTCCTAGCAATTTTTTGATTTACTTCAGCTTTAAGTTATAAATATCCTAATTAAGAGAAAATATTTAACTGTATTCCCTCAAAAAATTTTGTTATAATTAATTTTCCTTCCTTGGTTTTAAAACTCTTTTAATTTATAGATACAGAGATAATTAGCTACATCTAACATAGTAAAAAATAATTAACGAAAACTTTCAGGCTTTTCCTTACATATTTTTTGTATATACATGTTTTCTAACGAGATGTTAAAAACAATTTTAATAAAAACATATACACCCCCCCTACTTGTAGGAGAATGCAATTTTTTTTCCTCGCATCTTTAAAGCACTGATAATCTTTGAAAATTGAAAGAAACCTACTACTTAGATTTAATTTTGTTATGATGTAAATTTTTCTTGTACTATATTTAACTTTAATTAATGTTTTTCGATATCATTAAATGAGAGACTTTTTGTTGTTTTAAGAAAAGTTTAACTGCTGTATAAAAACATTCCTCGTCTTTATTTTTTGGATTGTTTCATTTGTCTCATATTTTTAAAGAATATGGATGGGCTGGAGAAATATTTAATTGAATACAGAAAAATATCGTTTTCTTTCTATTAAAAATTTAATGAACATACTTTTCTATCTCCTTTTTGAGAAAATTACTTTTTATTCCTGATTTTTCTAATTCTTAGAAACATTTTTCATATATTTGAAAGAGCTATTTGTAAGTAATATTGAAGTTGAAAAAATTAAAGGATTATTTCTTTTATTGTAAGGTAAAATATTGTAAAGGACAATTTTTATTTTCTCGAGCACAAAATATAGAAAAACTATTGTAATCGTTAAAAAATTCGAACTTGTAATTTTGAAAGCTCTCCTATTCAGATTTCTTATTCAGTTTGAAAAACACATTGCTGTAACTTTATCTGTCTGTTTGTCAGTGAATACCAAATCTTAAAAACGCTTTGGAATATAAAGCTAAAATTTGAAAATTTGGTATTAAGGCTTAATTGTAGATTTCCATTGAAATTTTTAGAGAAATTCCTTCATAGAAAGTTTGTATTTCTGTTTGTTTCACAACAAGTGTGGTCAATGACTAAAGAACACAAGGTGCTTGGTAAACAAAATTTGTACACAGATTTAGAATCAATTATATGAATATTTATAACATTTTGGACCAAACTCTTCAAAAGGTTTACCATTTATATTTTTCATCCATGAAAATTTAGTAACTTATAAACGTAGGGACTTCGATGAAATGCAGTATGTTGTCTTCTGATTACAGTTATAGTTTTGTGTCAAATTTTAGAGTCAATCGTCCAATAAAAAATCGTCTACAATGTATATTATAGAAATAGACTAAAAACATGGGGGATTCTTGCCATAGATCGATATTCTTTAACTATCGTTCAATAATGATATGGAAAATATTCGTGACCTTTCCGAAGATCCAAAATTTTATGCGGATGAAGGTAAATAAAATACTTTTATTGGAAAGCATGTGATAAAGTTTCGAAGAGACGACCGCTGAGTATTTTTTTATTCATCAAATATATATTTCTTACTCACGAAATTTATTAAATTATATATTTATATGTATACCGACGAAAAAACGATTTAAATATAAGTTGATCATTATTATTTAAAGTTTCTCCTAAAAACACGGAGAGAATTCAATAAAAAATTCAATTTAAAGTTATTAACATTTTTTTTCAAAACTAGGTTTTTAAGGGCTAGGATAATTTTAAAATGCTTTCATTAATTGCTTAAATGGTATCTATTTAAACAATTGCCCATTTAAAGTGCTTATATAAATGATTGACATTCTATCTATTTAAACTATTACTCATTTAAAATGCTTATATAAATTACTTAAATTTCATCTATTTAAATAATTACTCATTTAAAAGGCTTATATAAATTACTTAATTAACCTTTTTAAAATTAATTAATCAACTTTTAATTAAAATGCTCTTATTTTCTATTTATATTTTTATGCATCTAATTTCACCGTAGGAAAAAATAAAAATGTTTAAACATGAACAATTATTTTTTTTAAAAATATTTCATCACTGCTTGTTTATGAAGTTGAACGTTAGTTATAAATGTAAAAAAAATCAAATAATAAAAAGTATAAAACCTACTCAAACTTACTACAAACAACTCAACTTAAAGGAACAAGATAACGTGAAAATTCATCTCTACTATTAGTGCAAAAAATGACGAAAATTTTTAATATGTGCAACAACTCAATGGTGTGAAAATTCAAAATATCTCTGAATTAATAAAATATGTATGTGAATAATATTTTTAAATCTTTTACAAAAAAAAAAACGACGACTTAATACATTTGCATCAAAACCAGAATAAATATTACATATAATTACATTGCATATATTTCAAGAGACATCAATTCAATTTGTTTAATTCATTTTTAGTTAACTTGTAGCCTGCTTTAGTTTTAGAATTCTTTAAAAAAATTATGCATTTTTAGATTCTTCATGACATTGCATAACTTCAATATTTTTAAAACTAGACAAAGAGGGTTGCTTTCAAACTACGCCCACTTCTACCAAACTGACGTATCTGGAGCTTTCCTCCACAAAAAATCTGCCATCAGAGATGACTGGCTGGTTTCTCCATCAAATAACTACTACAAGAGGTCTATACCCAGGTATCTTTCTTTCCATCTCAAGAGATAGGTCATCCTATAGTTGCAATTCGCGACTTGGCAGCGGACACTTAAAATGTCTTAAATTCTCTGGGCGAAACAAGTCTTTTCCCCTTTGTCCTAAATGCAAACTCTTGCAGGTCACTCCCTCTCACATCCTTGACTGTCTTGACCTCAGTGTAGGGGATATTTTTTCATCTCCTTAGACTATCACCGACCATCTCAGATTCAACGGTTTATTTGATGGAGATAAGAAGAATATTTTTTAAAAAATTAAATCTAATAAATCAGTTAAAATTTGATACAATGCAAGTGGCGCCATCTAATATTAAATTTTGAAAAGAGTTATTTTAATTTCTTAATATTTATAGATTAACATATACAGGAATGAAAATAATTAGAATAAAAAATATAAAACGTAATTCCAAATAAAGTTTGTGTCCGTTCAAATCTTCCTTGTCGAATTTAGTATGAGAAAATATTGGTGTCAGTAATCTTCGTTATAATTTTTAATTTCAGTTAATAAAGAAACTGCTAATGAAGAAATGCAGCTCTTTTCTCACCTTCTGATATTTTTCAACGTCTTCTTTTTATAGAGAAATATCATCCTTTCTATTCATTTATTCATTTGATGTACATAAAAACAGCCTAATTGCGAAAGAAAAATGATAATTAAGCATCTTACCTCAAGCACTAATCCCACTTTTCCTTCATTATATTCAAACTCACAAGACCATGAAATATCTAGAAGAACGCGAGAAAAACAATTTTTTTCCTTCTCCTAAAAACTGCGAAAAAAATAAATTTTCACCAGACATTTTCTTTCAAGACTTCTTTTTGATCGTTTTTTTTACACGAATAAGCGTTAATCATTTATTAAGTTCATACATTTATTAATGAGAAGCGTTTGAAGAATTTCCTTAAAAACTGGATGGAATTTGACAATAATGTATCTAGTTTTGCTAGAAAATTTCTGAAATAATATCCTGTAGAGTTATGAACGAAATTTATGGTTTGAATAATATGTTTTACTGTATCATGTAAAAAGTCAAAATAAGAGAGTTTTGAGTATAAAACTTTTGAGGATGATATTATCTTTTACGAACTTACAAGCGATATACTTAACATGTACAGTTATGCTTATGATTATATTATCATTCTCAAGGTTTTAATTGCAGCAGCATGTTAAGACATGTTCATTAAAACATTTGTATATACAAACTTGTTCTCTACAGAAATTTTATGAATGAACATGATAAATTATCTATTATGTAGTACAAGTTAGATGATACATATTCAACAAAAATTCTGCCAACTAACTATGCTTTAGAGTAAAGTCTAGATAAGTCTAGGTCTTTGGTATTCACATTCTATATAGTAGTCTAGATGGAATGTAACTACCAAATTTTAAATTAAAAATGTAATAATGTTCTTTTTCTATAAAAAAAATCCCCAAAAAATTAATGTCTATAAACAATTTGTGTATAATAATGTAAATAAATGGGGGATTTTTTTGCAAATGCAAAATATGTAGTTGGTAAGCTCAGTTTCTAAAGAAGTTATTGTTCTGGGACTATTTCCTTTCGTCGCCTGTCATGGATTTAGTTCAATCATACAGTACCGATAACTTTTAAACAATATACCTAAACATAAAAAAATTGTGACCACCATATTACCAAAATTTTATGTACCAAAATAAATGTTCTCACTGTGATACTGGAATTCATTTATATATTTTCTTTACATTTCTATTTACTAATAATACAAGAGAATAGGTTTAGTTTAACGGTTTTTAAGACAAATTATTTGAAAAAGAGTCACTAAATCCAACTCCAATACGTCTTAAAGAATAAAAAATTTTCTGTTCGAGAAAATTTTTTGAAATTTTATTGGATTTTTAAGTGAGAATTTGTAGTATTTCTGCAGCAACTGCTAAAAATTTACCTGCAAAAATATAACTTTTAACTCACTATAAAATTTAAATGATTTAATTTAATTGTGATTTTTACATGATTTCAAAACATAAATTTCTCTGCAATTCAAACCGTTTCGTTTAAGGGGACTCGGTACCAAAAAAATTTTTTTCCACAACTTTTAATAAAATTATTAACTTTTGTGATAGATAGATGTCAATTGTGTATAAAACGAAATTTCTAAAATATTTTTGAAATTCAAAAGTTACAAATTTAAATATTTTAATTTTTTAAAAAAAATTTGAGCATTTTTTAAAAATGCTTCTTCTTCTGCAATTTTCAAAATATTTTCCTCAAATTTTTTGAGGGGGCCCTCACAATGCATGTAACAAAAATAGGCATCCGATTTTTGATATCTATATTAGTTTGTGAGAAAAAAAATGTTTTACAAAATTTTGTGAAATTTTTTGGAAAATATCAGATTTTTTCACTTTGAACATTTTTTTTAAAAAAATCTAATCAAAATTTTAACAAACCGATCCCTAATTCTATTAAGCATACATTTAAGAGTGAGCAGAATAATATTCCTGCAATTACAATAAAATGTGATTGACTTTTAGCATTTTGTTGCAGGCAAAATTTTGAAAAAAGGCAAACTGAGAAAAACAGCTTTAAAGTTTTCAACACAATAAAATTATTATAAAAACAGCTCATATGAAGTTAGATTTTTTTTCAGAACAATTATATAACATTTGTAAGTGTTAAGATACCAATTTTTTTAATATACATTATTATCATATTTATTAATGAACATTACCATATGTAGGAATTATCAAAAAAATTAAGGAAAAAATTATAAAATGATCCCTTTTTTTAATTCAATAAATTTTTTAGTAAAATTGTTTATAAAATGAACCGCAATTCTGTTTATCATATAAGCAATACTATACAGTAACAATTCAAGGCCATTTTATTAAAATTTAAATGAATTCAGCTATTTTGAAATAGGTAAATTTTCTAGACAATGCATGCCATAAAAAAACATATCCACAAAAATTTTCATAATGAAGTAGTTTATATAAATACATAATATTTTAAATAATATATTATCATTCAAACATAATTCTATAAAAGTTTTGTGTTAATTTGAGACATATAGATGAAATAATCAAAACATAATTAACGTAAGCAGAAACGACATATTTGAAAATGACCAAAAAAATGTACAAAAATTTACATAGCAAGGTAATTCGGTCTATTATTATTGATAGCAAGGGAATGCGATTTTCTTTTAATGCGAAGCACTTTCGAAACCAATTAAAAAGCAGGTAAGCAATAAATAAATTAAGTAGTCTTGAAAAAGTCAGTTTTGCTTTCAAAGGGATTATAATATAACCAAAGGTAAATTCAATCAAAAACCTCAACGAAAGCGGTAAAAGTATAAATAAACAAGGATTTACTGTTACTGTCTCAAACTTTGCCTCTTTTTATTTCATGGAAAAAAAAGAGGGTCTTTGCTTGGCTACTCGCACATGAAATATGTCTAATGTAAACACAGGAAGTATGCATGCCAGCTGATATCGCGCTAGACAAAATAGTTCCATATCTCATTAAATAATTGTCGGATTGTTTTAAAATTTTCAGAATAACAAGTCAAAGGTTCAAGGAACATTATTCACTAAAAATCAGAAAATCGACATTTTCGTCGATTTTCCGAAATTTTGAGGTACCGAGTCCCCTTAATCAAGTATTTAAACGAAACAATAGAAAAATATTAAATCGATGTCAACAGCATTTCATTCAAAAATATATTCTCCGATATAATCTCTTTTTGTAATAATCTACTTTAAATTCTAAAATTTTGTTTAAAAACATTTTAACATTCATTTATCAAACATTTTTTTAACATTTTGTAATATTAAAGGATTCTTCTTGTTGTGCTAAAATTTTTCATTGTATAGTTGTGTGCCATTAGTGACAACATAATATTTTCGAGTCTTAATTAAAAGGTATTCAATTAAGTAAATTTCGGTTCAAAGTGAATATCACTAATTGATAATGATTTTGAGAAGAATAAACCGAATACCGATGGGGAAAACAATAAATTAGGGAAAAATATTTTTTGTGCTCTGAAAAAAGCTGTTGTTGCTAAAACTTGTTCTTATTAAATTAATAACAAAACATTGTTCAAGGCTAATAATGAATTTTTAGGAGTTACAGCTATGATTATGAAATTGCAGCTTTACCAGGAGGGGGGGGGGGTAAAAAATGCCTTGAAAATTACCTTTTAGAAAATAAGAGCATATCAAGTAGTTTTGTTTGAAATAATTCCAGGAACAGAAACCGTTATTTTAACATGTTTCTGTTACGGAAATAATTTAATTCATTTGTAACTCATTTTAAATTATTTCACGTGAGCAAGGAAGATATTAAGATTAATCGAAAAATATATGTTGATAATTTGAAGAATCATATATGAGTAAGTCTAAAAATACATTGCCATATGGCAATATTCATTTGGGTAGGCTTAAAAGAAAAGAATAGTCCTGCCACCAAATTCCCAAAACTTCCGTCAAACAGCAAGATGGTTGTCAATCATGAGGTCTTAAATCTATAGCTAAATTTGGATAAATCATTTCTTGAAAAAGTTTCGTATTTGGTAGTCGTAAAATGTTTTTAATTCTAATAAAGTACTAAGGTACTATTCCTAACACAAAAACCATGTTATGCCAATATTTCAGAAGATTTTTTGAAACTTCCATGAATATGTGCGTAAATTTTCACATAGAAAAATGCCTCCAAATAATATTATATTTTACGAAATATATATAAAAAATTATTGTATATTTTACAAATATATATATAATAATATTTTAAACTCTAATTTCTATTGTAATAATTTGCAAAGTTTTCATTTCATTTAGTCCATAGTAACTTTATTCTAAAATTTCTTATTTCCTAATCCATTCCACTTTTTCTGTTTAATAAATCAAATGAAGTAATATAAAGATAATCTGTCACTAATTGCTCCACTTACCGAATGGATGAATAACAAATCTTGTCTCAAGGTCAACATAAGGTCAATATGTATAAAAGTTTCTCTCGGCAATCTACACGTGTGTGATATATGAGAAAATTATAGTATATAAGGCAAGAGATAAATGTTTCTTTTTCTTTTTTTCTTTTTTTTATCCTGGATCAAAATTCAAAAAATTTGCAGATAAAGTTTTAAAAGAGCATTTAAATAAGGAATTGCAACTAAAGGGTTATACGATAACTGAAGCATATGAAATTTCTCCCCCATCAAGAAAATTGAACATAAACACAATAATATTAATAAAATATAAAGTTCTTGTCTGAGTGGAGAAGGTAAATTCTTTTTTATATAAGAAAAAGAATATACTTTCCCTTTACTCTTAACTTTTCATTTATATATTTAATTCTATAAGTGTTGTACTTTTTTCGATTAAAGAGAGTGGAAGAGTCTGCAGTTGAAGAAAGTTTTTCAATGAGGTGTGACATGCAAGGTTAAAAAAACAAGCAAAGTTAGGGCCAGAAATTCAGTTTTAACCATGAATTATGTGACTATAGATGTTTTAAATATTCTTGATACTATAGAATAATCCATATCAATTACCAAAGGAACTGGAATGTCAAAGGTGTTTTATAAGTATCATTTCACTGCAAATAAACTGTGTTCATGTAAAAGGATCTGTATTATCTTATATTCATTAATATTTCTTTATCAAACTCTTTTTTATAAGTGTTGGAGCTATATAGATGAAAAGGAAATTGCAGTACAATTGGAAAAAACCTTAACAGACGTAAGTTTAAACCAGCAGAAGTGGTTTTCCCAAAACTTTCTCGTATTATCTAATAAACTTGTTATGTCAGACATCGCCTTTTCTGGCGAATGTACATACGTATTAGACCATCGATGAACCAACGGTCACCAACCACCTCGAGCCAATTTATTTAGGTGGTCAGAACTCTTTGATATTTTACACCTCAATTGTTTGTCCATTTTCAGGTATAAACTCATCTCATGTCCATTCAAACACGTATTTTTAAATGAAATAATTCCATAATTATAGAAATAAGTTCACTGCATCTTTTTCGTTGGCAAGCAAATCCCAAATTTTAATTATTTTAACGAGTCAAAAAATCAGAACTAAAAAACAGCTTAATCATCTCCTGCGAAACCAGCAAAATGTCGGACGACAGTAAAGGTTTACACAATTTATAAAATAATGACAGTTGTTTGCCATTATTAGCGGTTTAGCAACTCATTGGCGATACCTTCAAATTTGGCGATCAAGATCGACGGATTAATACGTAAATACCCAAAATGGAAACAATAATATGTATTTCGCCTGGATTTAAATTTTTTAATTGTATCATCCTAGGCGAGTTATTTTTTTTTATTAATCTTAGGCATATAGTTAACAGCATTCAAAAAATAGACTTTATGTTTTAGATACGTTTTTCTCAATCAATTGAAATACAAGCTTGATTCAAAACTGTATATGCTGTCACAAAATCTGATACGAAATCTTATACATTTAAGTCAGTACACTTTTTTATTATCGCGTTTACATGCTTCTGAAAGTATAGACTGACAGATAGTCAACTTGCAATTGGATTTGATTCCAAATTTTGCCATTGTCTGCGCTATAGATATTAAATCTATATATCGAATTTTATTTATCTAGATCTCTCCTTGTTTAATCATCGCGTTAATTTATGTTCGAATAGCCGGATGGACGAGGTTTCTTTGAACATATTTTAATACATTTTATTTTTAAAAAAATCTGCAAATTTGGTGTAAACAAGGTATACCGTTTTTCAACCGTCTAGCTCAAAGCAATTTTGAAGAACCTTTGTCATAGGGATACATAGAGAGCAGGGACACTCCCCCATGGCCGTTCAACTATTGGAGTCTCACACAGCACTCAGGGGAGGCCTACAAGCCAACATATCCACATAGAGAGGAAAGGCCGACGGGCCAGGGGGCCTTCGGGACCCGAATCGCAAGAACCCCAGGGAGAAGCTATGTCTAAACAATCATAACTCCGTAGTCACCATTCTATAGTCATAGGGATAAAGGCGGACATTTTCTAAAAATGGGATTTTTCGAACAAAAAGGTGTCTAAAAAGTAGACATTTTTCAAAACCCCTCCGTTTCGAAATTGAACCTTTTAACAATCACTAGACTTTCCCTATATTACGTATATGAGAAAGTAAAAAGTTTTAGTAGTATTGTTACTCATGGCAGTTGTAATGGACAAGCGTCCTGACGGCTGTTAGCTATTTTAAGCCGGATGAGCATCTCTTGTTTTTGAAGTAGTGCCAACTAAGACAAAAGTACGATTCAGTTACACATTCACTACATTTACTTGCACAGCCCCTTTTTACGGGAGGAGGCATATTTAACCACCTCGGAGGTAGGGCATAGAAGAACAGCCTTACCAAACCGGGACTCGAACTCGGGACGCCCAAATCACGAGGAGCAGGCCCTACCTCTCCTCGTGCCAGGCCCCGCAGTAGCAGCAAAAGTAATAATAGAAAATAGATGTGGAAAATTATTTTTAACGTCTAATTTCTAAGTGTCATAAGTGACCATACAGATTATAAACAGCATAGGCTGACCCGTCGCTACCATCAATAAAATTTGTACGGCAACAGGTATTTTAAGAGTGCCATATTGCTAGCAACAAGCTGAATATAATACTGGTGAAAACTAAAAACAGAAGCGTTTGAACTTCATAACAATATTGCATTGCTAACAAAGCTTAACAGGAAAAGAGTTGCATTCAAAATATAAACAGGTATTATAAAAAAACAATTTTTTAAAATCTATTCCTACTTTGGATATTAGGAAAAATTAAATTTTAGTTACTTTTTATCAGATAAAACAATTTTCCTTCTCGTGCTCCGCTTTATATAGGAAGAAAGGGTGCAGTAGCTTCTCAGAATATGAACTAAGCACCCGAATAACGATCACCTTTGACTCAGTACACCCAGTGATATAACTCCTGACATGGAGAACATTGTGACCAGGATCGAACTCGCATCACAAAGTATGCGAATCAAACGCCCTACCAACCAGGCTCACCCGACCTAACAACTACAACAACTATAAAGTAAAGAAAGTTAGTTTTTAATTAATTAATAAAAAATAATCAATTAATATTCGAAGAAACTGAATAAACATCAAATGCAATCCACTACAAGTTTTAAAAAATTCACTTAAACTTGATTGGATGAGTAGAAAGTATTTTATTAACGATTGAAAATTTGA
>JAOUZG010002149.1:786762-801562 GCA_026289955.1 Argiope argentata | reverse complement strand
CATATATATATATATATATATATATAGTTCGAAATCTCACCAATAGATCTCACGAGAGCAGTACTTCAGATTTCTAAAGAAGCATTTTGTAATGATGTCAAAGCAAAGAGATTATTTAGCAATGATAATTTTTATGTAAAAGGAGCAACAGTTTTAGTCAACAAGTAAATAATGTGATTCAGTTTTTATAATTGTGTCTTCTTGCATATTTTTCTACAAGCATGCTGAACAAGATAACCACATCAGAACCAAAATGACAGCATCATTCGCAGTGTCTACCTTATTCCTAATGATAGATAAGTTACATATTGTCGTTGATACGGAGATAGTACACTTCCAGAATAATGTTGAGCATCAAGATGTGTAAATAGAACTCACAGATGTATAAATAAACTTTTTCTTATCGTATCCTTTGAATTTCAAGCTGTCAAATTCCATTTTATTCCTTTAAAGTCCAATTTTTTGGCCAAATTTTACATTATTTCCCCTGACTTAAATCTTTACTTCATGATTTACATAAATCATTTTTTTAACTTCTGATTTGGATCTTTTCTGTGAGAGATGCCAGCCTTAAAGTGCGATCAATTTACTTTTAACCATTTTTAGACATTATACGGAAGGACATATTTAATGAAATTATTTATCTATAATTACACAGGATTATTAAAGAAATGAAAGGAATGAAAAAGCACACAGATTTACGAAATTTCTAATTTTTTATATAAAAAACAAACAAGCAGAAATTTAAATCCGCGATATTTTCAGAAGTCTCTAAGGTGCTTTTGAAGAAAAGCTTCTCACTAAATTAATCTGATATTAATGAAAAGATAATATTCCTGAATTTTAAAATGACATCAAAGTATCTTTTGTGCAGTAATATAATCAAATTGTGTTATAAAAGAGTATGAAGATTAGAAAAAGATTTTAATTAATTAAAATTTCAAGGTAAAGAGAAATTGCTCCCTGGTACAGATTCACACTCCCTAAAATATTTTCATGCCAAGTATAGTAGCTCTAGATCTTATAGTTTAGACTATAGATAGATAAGACGAACATATTCATTGTTATTAATATAAATTTTAAACTCATTGATGTTAGAAATTCCATTAATGCGGTTCTCTTCTTCTACTTTACAACGGAAGAAGGGGTGCAGTATCTTCCGAGGGTATAGACCCCTGAACAACCGTGTGCAGAAATCTGACTTCTAGCTCACACATGTCACAAACCCTTTTTACGTGGACTTCATTCACCCACAGATCGTAATTTAGATCTGGAGCAAAGAACCATCACCTCTGATCCAGTGAAATTATTCTCTATATGGAGGTCTTTATAACCACGACCGATTTACGCCAGCCACCTCAACCATGGAGAGTCTTCGGCTGGTGGGTTCGAACTCGCAGCCCAAGGGATGCGAATTCAGCTCCCTACCTACCAATTCAGCCATTAAATGTTATTAAATATTACATAATTTATTTTAATACCAAATAAAAATATCGCATCATTAAAGAAAAGCATTTCTGCGATTTATTTCTTATTTAATATTCTCAGAATTTTCTCACAATTTTTTAAAAATTGAGAAATAGAATTCGCTTTCTGATACGAAATCACAATCCCTAACTTATTTTCATGGCGAGTGTGGTAGCTCTAGATTATGTAGTCTAGACTATAGACCGCCAAGAAACACACACTCATTGTCATTAATATAAATTTTTCCCCATTGACGTTAAAAATCCCATTGAATGCTATTTATTATTGCATAATTTATTTTAATGCCAAATAAAAATATCGCATCGTTAAAGAAAAAATATTTCTAAGATTTATTTCTTATTCAATATTCCCAGAATTTTCTCTGAAACTCTTAAAAAATGAGAAGTAGATATATATAGATAAAAAAAAGGATTCTAGCTAATGAATTGATGCATTTCAGTTCTCAAAAGACTGTTCCATAAAAGTGACATTTAAGGAGTCGTGAAAAAAGAGGAGTATTTATTAATATCCAAAGTTCAGCCTCCGAGTGAATTAATATCTGGAGTATCCAATAATGAAATGTCAGTCTTTTTTTTTACTTGGAGAACCGGAGACTTGAGAGAAAAATATCTGATTCCGAAGTTTTATACATAAATCACTCCCTTTTCTATAAGAGACATTTCTCTTAAAGAGCAGAAAAGATCTAAGAAGGAAAAAAAAAAAAAAAAACAAGAAATATCTATTGTCGGCGTCATATTCTACTGAAATATCTTTATTTTCTTCAAGAAAGATCTAATATATACAGATTCCAATACGGCCAAATTTATTTTTGGTTGCTTTTTCACTGCAGTAGGCTGTAGGCAAAATGAAGTGCACGAATTGCCTTTGAAAGTTTTTAAAGATATGAGTTAGCCTGAAGGCGTTAGGTTTCCAAATGGAACCAAAATTGATTATTTTGATAATTTTTTATTCGAAGAAAATCAATGTATTTTTTAACCATATACAAAACATTTGAATAGAAAGTGTTATAATAAACAGCTTTTCAACGGATTGAATTTGTTGAAAATTTTAGTTTTAGTTTAATTTTTTGTTTGTTAAAGTTTGTTATGTTACTTAATTTTTTGTTTGAAAAAAATCAAAGAATATATTTATTTCTCACATATTATGTACTTAAATAGGGAATATTATAATCATCATCTCTAAAGTGCATTTATTTTGCTGAAACTTTCAATTTTAGTAAATGCCTCCAAAAGTCCGGAAAAAATTAATAGTCGTGAAATTAAGTTTCTATGATTCATAATGTCAGCACAATATTTAAAAACGAAAGAGTTGAACAAGTAAAGTTTGTAATGCCATTTCTAAATCAAAATTTTAAATTTCCGTGTGTTTTTTTGTTTTACTAAATCCATTAAGAAAAATTCTGTTTGTGCACATTTATAGTTGGGAATTTGTTAGAAGAATGATATAATAAAATAACTAGATCAAATTTATTACATGGTTTTGTCATTAAAATAGAAAATCTCATTTAATTTTGAAAGAAAAAAAACTGAATTAATCTTTATATTTTGGCACAAAAGTAAGAGAGTTAAATTCATTACCTTATAATTATGTTCTTAAATAAAATATCGTATTGCCATCGGAGACTTGTAATTATTTGAACTTTCAAAACTCTAACACATTAAGAAAAGAAAAGAAAAAAAAATAGTTTGCAAAATTTCATCATTAGAATCGAGAAGTAAATTGAGTTAGAACTAATGCCTAAAACTTAGAAGAATAAAATTAAATTAAATTTCTGGAATAATAATAAATGGTAGCTAAAGAGATGCCAATTATAGTTATTTCAAAATAGATTGAATAAATATAAATAGTTATATATAATTGGAAGCATATATTATTTTCTTTATAACTAATTATAATATAAGCTATTAGAGCTATAGTCATTTAACTAATGCTCAAGATTAAGTCTATTGTAAGGAAGTCGTCACCTTGTCTCCTGTTAGAAGAGACACATGATCGAAGAATGATACTCCTAGCCCGCGGTGAGGTTATTCATCCTTTGTTGTCCATTGTGTTTCTCCCTTTTTAGTGCCATCCTTCGAACATGAGAAAGACAAATAATGGAACACACATGTTTTCGGCCCATTAAATCAACAAACCGTGTCGAAATACCAGATGGGACTATTTCTTCTATGGACCACCCCAGCTGGGATAATGTTCCTATAATGAACAGCATATGCTCTTTACAACCCGTTGAAGAAATTAGTGTTTCCTTGAACCCATTGAAGAAAGAATGCAGATGCGAACAGTGGGTATTGTGAAGGTTCTGATAAGGGGTGGATGGTTCAGAAATCTTCCCACGACACGATGGCTCGCCAGTGGGAGTATTTCTGAAGAATGATTGAACAATCGGCATCTCCAGCGCTCCAATATCAGCCTGAGAGGTGGAGCTTCGCTACTGTTAAAATGGACGATCGAGAAGCTGATGAAAGAGGAGACGAGCTGATCTGGTGGACGAGAGACTGGACGAGAGTGGATACGACAAAGAGACGAGCTGTGAGCAGTGCCGAAATTGAAGAGATACCACGTGATCTCGAGTTTGTTGGAAAGATCTACCGGAAGTAATCCGTAGATCTCTGGAGCTACAGGCAGTAGCCGAATACGCGGACAGCTTGTGAATCCCCGACATAGTTGCCGAACGGACAATCCAGTTGTAAATATTTCTCAGTATCTAACCTAGAGGACGTGTTTTTGTTTTTGTTTTTTGTATTATTGTATAAAGCTGTAAATAAACCCTCTGTGTATAACACGCTACCATTTTATATGATCGACCAGGATCAAGTCATTACACTATATAGACTTTTTTAAAAAAATTTAAAAGTTGAGTTTTTCCTTTCGTGTATACAAAATATAAAAAAAATATTGAAATGGCAAAATTAATGACGAATTTCATTACTTTTGGCGTTTCAAACGTTCCTGAGTTCAGAAATTGTACTTTTAATGTTATAAATATCTGCTTATAAACCAGCTTGTCTTTTTATGGTTGAACAATATTTCCCAAAAATGCTTTGAACTAAACGAATGAAATTTGGTGCATGGAATCTCGAAATAATTTGTACATTTATATCAAAAATCGAATAAAAATTCATTAAAGGATAACCTGTCCATCTGTTATATCAATTACAATAAGCTTAACAAGTTGAAAACATAAATAATTAAAAAAACAAATTTGATAGACATGTTTAGCATTCCAAATGTGTATTCTTATCAAATTTGAAACCAAATCTGTCAGAAGAATGACGTCCTATTAATCTGTATTTTCGAATACGTGTAAACGCAGCGATTCATCAATGTAATGATTTAAAACAATAAATTCAGTACTTATTATTGTTATTACGTATTTCCTAGTCAGATTTTAGTTTCAAACAGTTAATAAAAAAGTGCCTAAAATACATGTTTGTACGATATATTCAGTAAAGATGCTTGGCCAAAACTTTATATTTCGCTGCTATTGTCTGTCAATGTCATGGCAATCGTTTGATTTGGTATAACCTTACTAATGTCACGGCAAACGTTAGTTACAGAATAGCCTTACCAATGAGATGGCAAGCATTAGTTAAGGCATGACCTTGCCAATGTCGTAACAAACAGTAGTTATGGAATGTCCTTGCCAATGTCATTGTTCGGAATGACATTGCCAATGTCATGGAAAACATTAGTTACGAAATGACCTTGCCAATGTCATAGCAAGATATTGGATTACTTATACAAGGTACATTATTATATGCGAGGGAAGAGGCCTATATTTAAGGCCTATATTGGAAAGTATATGAGAAAGTTATAAATGGACATTATCTTATTAAGTTAATATAACTTCATTTAGGATAATGTTTACATAAACCAAACAATGCTTTAATTCGTCGTAGAGCAAAACTTCAAATCATCACTAAATAAACTTTTTCTGACTTATGCTATGATAAACTGATATTGTACATTGAAAAGAAATAAAAACTTAATTTATTTACAAATTAAATTATAAAATAAACTGTATTAAGTGCCCTCTTACCAGAGATTAAACGGCTAAATTTAAAACCGTTGAGCACATTTGCCACAGAACATTTTAGTTTTTTGGTAATTTAAAATAATATGCTGAAATCTTTTAGTGCAAAAACCATGAGGCATATTGAATTGAAATTATTAATTCTATTTTAAGTTCATTTTACATTTTATGGAACTGCTTTTTGGAGACTATAA
Organism: Argiope argentata; assembly: GCA_026289955.1. NCBI lineage: Eukaryota > Metazoa > Arthropoda > Arachnida > Araneae > Araneidae > Argiope > Argiope argentata. Next base: position 795,844 of record JAOUZG010002149.1, on the reverse strand, counting down.
AATTATAACATTACAACCACAAATGAGTTTACAAGTATTATCCTAACTTATTTCTTGCTATCCGCGTATAAAAGTGTAATAATAAATCATATTTATAATTAATTTAGTTTAGTCATAATTTATCATTTAAATGATTATAATGGTACAATAATTTCTTCTATACATTTATACATATATACAAAGAATAAAACGTGGATCAAGAAGTTAAATTATTAACTATATAATCACTTGTTTATATCACTCTGGGAAAGGTTCTAATTGAAAATATTTATCCATTTTCAAATTTCATTCAGAATTTAAAAAAATCGTGTGTCTCATTTCGAAAATAATTATATTTACCTAAAAGTCAATAGATATTTTTCCCAACTTCACACTTGTTTCAAAATAGCCGATAAATTAAGAAAAATTTAGCAAATAATTTAGAGTTCATTCTATAAGATATTTCAATGGGGAAAACAGGAATTTCTATTCACTCTTTCAAAATAATTTGTATTAAAATACATATTTTCTTCAAATTTTGGCCTCGTATCGTCTGGATATGTAGTAAACAATTTAAAAATATATTTAAATCCATTTTTATTTTGCCCATTCAATATCGAATTTTGAATAATGTATTTTGTGTTCAGGATCATCAGAAAATATTTCAGATCATGTATTATTTTATGACACCAAATAGTTTTAAAATATTATGACTACTCGAATATATCATTAATTTTATTATTTTTACATTATTTTTCGAAATTAAAATTCGTATCGAAGTTACCCTTTTGAATTGGTAAATGATATTAGAAAAATGTACTATGAAAGTAATTGTGCAATTTTTTACATTTCCTGTTAGAATTCACATCAACCGTACTTTGGTAATGAAACACAGATTGACAGTTTGAGGGAAAACGCCCATTACCTATTATTATGCAGATATAAATATTTCTGTATGTGACCTAATGTATTTACATATATACATTCCTTAGTCTCTATAATTTTTATGCTTATATTGCCCATTATATTTCACAAATATAAAATTTATCTTTTGATGTACTCAAGAGATTTTATAATTTCTTTTATAAATTAAATGAGAGAATTTTGACGTTTGGTGGCTCTTCTACCATATTAATAACATCGATTTAATAATGTCAATCACCTTTGATGTGATATATCGTGTCATATTAAAGGATAAAATTATTTTTAATAAACTTTAAGATTACATAAACACATAGAATATTTTTATTGGTCTAGAATTTAAGAAAGTGATGAAATTAATTGTTATTCATACAAGACAACACCATCCTGCCTAATTAAAGGCATCTGAATGGCTGAATTACAGGAGAATTGGTGGGTGTTAAGGTTGAATCCAAAAAGACCTCACTGGCTACGGTACAACCCTTCCGGTGGGAAGTACTTTCCGCCTCGGAGCTTCCTCCGATAGTTGAATCTGATGCCTTGTCTAGATTTTATTTACTGATATCTTTCAATAATGGAGAGTGGTACAGAAGAAAGACGATCAAGAATAATGCACCGAGAGATAATTTGCTTTCATTTTAGTACCTTTTAATGAAAGTTTTAATTTATCTTAAAACACTGTTGTTTAAAGTTTTGAAACTTTTTGAACTGCATTAATTTTTGTCTCATATTTTAGTACTATAGAGTTTTTTATGCCTTATTTGGCATATAATATGCCCTTTTTATATTTTTTTGCTTCATCAATACGAATAAAAATACTTTTACTTACATATATATATATATGTTACGGTAAATGTTATAAACTAGTGATTATGCATTATTAATCGTGATTATTTATAATTATCACAATAACCTGTTATATATAATTAATTATATATAACCGGTGATTACTTATAATGATCCATAAGTTGAGTTGCAAATACAAATAATTACCTGTAATTATACAAATTGCCTGTAATAACCACATAAACATATATATTGAACAAATGATCTCAAACGGATCTACATACTGTTCAGCGGTTATTTTCATAACATAAAAAAGTTATTGACGTTAACAATTTTCCTTTAAAAATTGTAATTGATCTTAAATTAGTGAGTAATATGCTACTGTATTTACTCTTTCTCAATGACAACTAAAAAGTGAAATCTTTGGAATAATAGCGAATTTTTAAGAAACCTAGGAATGCTATTACAACATTGTAAAAATAAAATTGCTTCAAAAATTAATTTTTTAATCGTTTATTTTATAAAAATTAAAGATCAAGTCGTGGAAGAGTAAAGGCAAATCAGCCGCTTCCCCTAACGAATTTATAATGTTACGCATGAATTTACCAACTCAAATCCATTGATGACTTTTAATGACATACAATGACTTTTCTTGATTATTTAGATATTAATCAAAACATTGAAGAAATTTTACTTCCTAGATCCTCTCGAAGAATTATGTAAAAAGTAGATAAATTCTAAGTACTTTCTGATTAATCCAAAAGAGTGGATTTTTTCGGAGATTAAAGAAAACTAAAATAAGATAATCGCGCCAAGGACCGTAAAAAAGTAACCTTAAAAGAGTTATGCGCAGGGGAAGCATTATCTCCCTCGCCAAACGAGGGCTAAGTATTACCCCCGATATTTATCTCCCCATACTTCAAGAAGATAAATATACATTAGAATAATAAAAAAATAGCCATTGAATAAACTTCCTTTTTTTTAATCATGGTAAATAATGTAGAAAAAAAAGAAAGTTATAAAAAAATTCGTATAAAACAAATATTTAAGTTGCAAATTATTTAGCATGTTTTACCGCGAAAGTTACTGATTTCAATTCAATAGATGTGTTTAGTAAATTGCTGTAATAGAATTGCATTACCAGCATAATAAATCTTCTAGTACAGCAAAGATAAAATTTGTCCTACTTCTAATTTTATTTCGTTATTTTATTTTATGTAGGTTTATTATTTTATCTCTTATTGGAATGAGTTAAAGTATTTTTTGTCAATATAATTATCTCTCATAATTATTATATCTTATAATTATCACATAATTATTATATCTTATAATTATCTGATATAATTATTATATCTTATAATTATCTGATATAATTATTATATCTTATAATTATCACTTATAATTATTATATCTTATAATTATCACTTATAATTATTATAACATAATTATCTGTTATAATTATTATATCTTGTAATTATCATTTATAATTATTATATCATAATTATCTGTTATAATTATTTTATCTTGTATTTATCATTTATAATCATTACATCTAATTGTTATTAACTCTTATAATTATTTCTAATAATTATTATTTCCTATTATAAATATGAAAAAATATGAAAATTCTGAATAAATATATGTTAAATAAATAAATATTTTTACAGAGTTATTGCACAGAAAATATTCTTTATGTATAAATGTTCCATCTATAGAAAATATAGGCAACTATATAGGAAATCATTTCTTCATTGCAGATGATTTTATAGCACCAAAAAATTTCTGTCAATATCTTTTAGATTAAATAACACATAAATATATTAACACTTTAAACTCCATGAAAAGAAAAAATATCAATTCTACCATCTGTTGACTTTTTTTTATGGAGAAAAAAATAAATGAAAAAAGTAAAGGTATTCTTCAGATAGTATTAGAAAGCTCAACCTATCTAAATTGGCATAAGAGACAAAATTTAGCTCACATAAATCTGTATGTGGAAGTATATGAAAAACGAGATGTCCCGTTGGTAGTGTGGAAAGGGTTAATTTAGTGAATTCATGTGTGATTCTAAGAAATTCAAGTACAAACTAAGGAGAAAATCTCATATTAGTTTGATTTGATCTTGAAATTGTTATTAATTTATTCTTGGAGAAACTCATGCATTATGTACAAAAGAAGTTTAAATGATTGAGTCATGTTTGAGTTTAAATGTTGATAAAAATGTAAATAATTATGCAAAAATTCCTTTAAATTAGAAAATATTTCCTATCTCCTTTACTATCATAAAAATAATATTTACCTACTATAATTTTATAAAAAAGCTTCCTTTTAAAGAGACCATCATGAAAAGTTAAGATTCATATCGAGGAAAAAAATAATGAAAATAAGTTGATCTTATTCACGTTTTCTTTCAATTAAGAAATTGAAGCTAGTTAGATAAAAAAAAACTACCCAAAGATTTTCTGCTATTCAGAATTTTATCTTGGAATTAAGTTAAAAGAAAACAGCCCCAGCAAACTAAATATATAGAGTCACTTCAGTAATTTCTATCTTATTTCGTTTAAAATCTTTTTTCCCATTTTACCTAGTATTTAACAAATATTGACAAGAGTAATTTACTAAATACAATAAGATATCTCGATAGCACGCCAACAAAAAGCTTCCTTTAATATTTATGCTTAAGCGGAAATTGCCAGTACTTCATTCAGGTGAAGCATATTAAATACAAATAAATGGGATATTTTTGTAACTGTATCATTACTGTTCAAAATTTTACTATTAAAGCATTACTTTGCCAAATCAGGTATATTCTAAAATATAATTTATTCACACTTCTGTTTAAAGAAAACAGTTGAAGTACACTTCGTTGCTAATAAAATTGAAGCAGTTTTTTGCAATGCTATTAGAATTAGTTATATCTTTACGTTTAATTATTTATAGAATATAACTCTGAGCATCTCCAAAAACTTTTTATGCTTTATATTATGAGAAATCATTGCTGTAAATAGAAAAACTTCAACATTTCACTGATTTACCAATTAATTAATGAAATTAACAGTAGAAAATATATACCAGATATTATTCAGGAGAAATCAAAAGTAATAAGCAAATCTCCAAATGAAAGTTAAAAATAGTATGTTGCCTAGTACGCATTATATGCTACTTAATTTTGGGTAACTTAAAACAATTTACAAGAATATGCATAGTATAAAGTCAGGAAATTTTTTTCAAATTTAAATATAATTTGGGTGCTCATCTTTTATTTGACTGGATTATGTTGCCTAATAATTAACTATTACATTAGATAAAAATGAAATTTTTACAATCTATTATAATTTTAATTATATTCTAACTATATCTAATATATTTTGTTTATTTGATTCTAAACCAAATTTTTTGTCAAAAATTATTGTAAAATATTATAATTTAAAATAGTTAGATACTCAATGACTCTAAATAATATTAAGATAATAGAAAGTTCATAAGCAGGGATAAACATCGATCATTTTAGATGTTAATAATCCGCAACGTTAATAAACCATGTGTAATGAACTTACACTTGGAAAAACTATTGATGCAAAAGAAACATTTACTACGCTACAGTTTTTTCAAATTTTGAAGACACAAGAAAAATAATTTAAATTGAATAATTTTTTAAAGAATCCGATAGTTGAATACAATAATATTCTAGAGATACGAAAAATAATTCGAATTTGCTGTTTTTCTAAAAAAAATTATTTTTGTTTAAATTTAGCAGCTAAAGCTTAGAGTCAATGACGTTACAATAGAACTCTTTTCGTTAAGGATAATCGGATAATCATTCTAATTTTAATTAAACAACATATTTAATGTTTTTCTTCTCATTGGAATACTAAGCTTCGAATTATTGAATATATAGACTTTATAATACTTTTACAAGGCATCTTAAATAAACTTTCCGAAAATGACAACGCATATATTTTTCGTAGATGATAATGATGAGTATAAATACTTGAAATATATAAAGACATCACTCTAAAATCTCCTAAACTTTATGAAAATATTCTTATTCCTCAAAAATTTTACTCTATAATAACTAAAACTTAAAGAAATAAACAATATTTGCATGTTTCTCTGGTGAAAATCAAGGAAGATCGACTCAATTTAAGAGTAAACTTATCATAAAACAGGAAATGATTTTTTAAATTTATTAATTGACACCAAAATGAGCTTACCTTCCAGTTTGTTTGGAAGCTCTTTCCAAAATGTTATTGGCTAAAGACTGATAGGCATTCATCTCTTATATTCTTGATTATTAGGATTTTAACAAATTTGCTGATTTTGTTTTAAAGGACACGATTTTATTTATTGAATTTTTAAGAATTTGGACATATTGATATTATCGTACCCATCCAGAAGCAGTCAAAACAATAATAACAGATCCATAAATGGCCAAGATGGAGTGATAATTATGCTTTTGTCAAGCCAAGCTCACAGCAGTACGAGTGAAAAATATTATACCCTAATTCCATTAGCAAGACTTATACCGCTTTTCCTCGAATCCATGATATTAATCATAACAGAGGAAATTTCGTTTCCCTGATTCTCCAAAAGAATTAAGCAAAGAGGGGATAAATTCTGAGTATCTTCTCATTAATCCAAAAGACAAGGTTTTCCGGAGGTTAAGGGAGACTAAAGCGTGCCAAACCTCGCCAAGGCTCGTAAAAAGAAACCGTAAAAGAGTTATGATTATGTACAAAGAAAGTATATCTTCCCCAGGAGGGAAAGGCTAAATATCGCCCCTGATATTTATCTCGCCATACTTCATGAAGATAAATATAGCTTAGAACAGTAAAAGAACACCCAGTGAAATAAACTTCAATTTTTCTTATTTATGGAGTGTAGTGTTGGGAGAAAAGAAAGACAGTTGAAAAAAAAGAGAATCTTCGACGGTGTGTGTGCGAAACAAACGTTTAAACTGCATATTATTAGGCATGTTATATCATTAACGCTAGTGATGGTAACTGCACAGTTGTGTTCCGAAAGTAGCTGTAAAAGAATTTCATTTAACAGTGTAATAAATCTATGAACACGGCGGAGAGAGAATTTGTCTGGTTTTCTATTTTTACAAGTTTTTTTTTATTATTAAAAATGGCCATCTTTTATGGAGATGTTAAGAATTACTTTAGCAAAGTAAGTCTTAATTTATTTTTTTTAAAGTTAGGATATTTTCTTCTTACAAGTTTATAGCCCCCTATACTTACTCTAGGGAAAACGTAGCATGTAAGTAATTATGGAATATTTTATGTTATTTAAATTTGGTATCTTTGTATTTAATGTTTTACAGTCAAATTCTTTTAGTTAGAATTAAAATATCAAAAGTTAGATTAACTGAATTTCTTGAAAACTAGTGATGATTTGTCAAATATTTCTAAACAGTTCAGAAATTAAATAGATTTTATGAAACGAATACTTTTACAAAAGAAGTAACTATCATAGCAAACATAAAGATGGAAGAAATATCAAATTCCTTGAACCAAAATATTTAGTTATAAAAATACTAAGTTAGTAAAAAAGTCTTCAGGCCGGATTCATTATACTTCTTTCACTTTTGATCTTAAATTTCACTTTAAGCTTATTGTTTATTGCTATGTTAGACTTTTACAAAAGCATAATTTTCTTTCAGAATTCCCCTTTAACCCCTTAACCGGCTTGCCCGAACGCCGTACGTACATCGATTTATCAAATTTTGATAGTTGTAAACAAAAAATAAATCATTCATAGCAATTATAATTCAATAGAAAAATGACTTCGAATACGTAGATAAGCCAAGTATTCCATGGATTTCCATTTGAATCAAAATAAGAAAATATTCCCAAAATAGAAGGTATCATCTTATTAGATAGCAAGGAAAATAAACCGGTTAAGGGGTTAACAGTCATTTTTAATGATAAAAGGGAATTAATTAATTAATGGTTGTAAGAATCATGAATTTAAATTACTATTGTTGTTGTTTCTTATGATACTTGACATGGACAATATCGCTGAGAAAGTTAGCGATTTAAGCCAAATCAGCGTCTCCTGTTTTGTAATAGGCTACTAGGGCCAAGAGTACGACTTTTGCTGCTCATTTATCACATTCACTTGCCCAATCCCTTTTTACAAGGGGAACACATTCACATAAATATGTATAGAACACAGAAGAACAACTATGCCTGGACCGGGACTCAAACCCAGACCGGAACGAAGCCCAGATCAAGGGTGCACACTACCTCTATACTAGGACACATGCAATTTAAATTATGCGCAAGAGAGTTAAATAAAATTAAATACAACCAATATTTCAGAAGAACTAGGTAGTAACCAAAGACAGAGCAACAGTTTTGAATAACTTTTAATAAATGCAGCTCTAAAATATCAAAATATAGGCATATATATTATATAAACTTTATATTCTGCCTATATATATAACCACATCAATTTAATCTATGTAAAAGTCGATATATCATTCTTTTCTTATCTTTAAATAAAGTTTCTCCTCACTTTAATACGAGTACTAAAGACTTTTATTTGGAAAATTATTTATGATATCAGTATCACAAAATGTTTCGTAATTCCAAAGTTTTTGGTTGTTCTGCTAAATACAATACAAAACCTTATAAAGAAAGAAAAGGAAATACACGAGAATTCGGTGTTTGTAATAAAAAACTAGATAATGCAATAACATTGCCATTGTTTACCTAATAGTAGGTGATTAGATGATACTATAGTTCCGCTTCGGAAATCCTTCGGAAAGAAGTAAATAAAAATAATCTTCGCTATAGATTTTTAAGAAATTGCTCTTCCCTTTATATAGTCTTTATCGTGTGAATTTCATAGAGTCTGTCTTTCAAGTATATTGTTTAGCATTTTTGCTTTGCATTCTTATTTTTATTAAAACAAAGAAAAGGCTTTATCTTTATTTTATGAAATAAAGAAGATAATGCGGATAATAATTATTTAAGAGTTAAGTTTTAGAATATTTATTATACTAAGAAAGTTAATCAAACGATTCTTTATATATTTTCTAGAAAAATATAGTATAATTATAAATAATGCATTATAAATATAAATATTTTTTTAATATGAGTTGCAAAAAATATACATAAATAAATAATATGGAGGTTAAAACTCACGTTTCTAACTGTTCACTTTAGGGCACTAACTGTTCACATTAGGGGAACATTTTCAGTTCTCTGATCTTTCAAACATGTATAAAAATTTGCATTGAAAATTTTAACTGCAGAATTCGTCATTTGGTATCTTTTCATTTATTATTTTTTGTATACATATGTCTACAAATTGGAAAAAAATTTTCCTCATAAACTGCTGTATTTTCAAATAATTTTTTTAAAAAAATAGCGCTTTAAGAATATAT
>JAOUZG010002149.1:744090-783762 GCA_026289955.1 Argiope argentata | reverse complement strand
TATTTTTCAAGCATTTGGAAAGAAAACAACATTCGGTTTCTCAAAAAAAAAATATTGGAAGCTTTGCAATCTTTTGTTAAAAATTCAAAGAGTAACAGCTCATAATTCTTTTTCAATATTCTTCAGAACATGAACAAATGTTGAAGACACTTTTATTTAATCTTATCTTTTGAGAAGATAGGAATTGTTTCTAGGGTAAAAAATTTTTTTGGAAGAAAAATGTTATTGTTAGATTTATGATTGAAGAGCTACCGTTATTTAAATATTCATAGCTTTTAATTCTTCGTTTTTAAGTAAGTAAGACATTCAAACATCTTTAATATTTGAGAAATATAAAGAAATGGTAGAAATATTCTTTTATTTCAAATCTAAAATTCGGTTTTACTTCAAATGTTTACATAAATTTTAAAGAGTTGAGAGATTTAACGAAGTCTTAAATTTTTATGCTTTTAAAAATATTTTTGCTATTCGTATGTAAACAAATGATGATAACTTTCGCTCCATTCGGGTTTTTTCATTTGTATTAAAAAGTAAATTTTATTTTTCTAACAAATTCTAACAAATTAAAGCTTTTATACATTTTTATTTACTAATAACGGAAATGAGATTGAATATTGGATCTTGTACCTAAAACTTTTATTATAACACACAAAAAAAGAAATTATCAAATTAATTTCTTCCCGCTTAAATGGTAAAAATAAGAAATTCGATGTTTATAAATTGACTTTTGTATATCTTTATTTTGAAGCTAATTAAAGTGGTAACAAACATGATAATAATAATTACCCATCAACTCATTTCCCTTAGCTATTTCGGTTTTCCTGAAATTATCAATATTTACTTCAATTAAGATAGTAAAATTAATTTTTAAATTTTACTGATGTCATAAAATATTTTTCAACCAATAATTATTTTAAAATAAGTCAATTTTTCACATGCTCAATTTTTTTGTTATAACAGTTAAAAATCATTGGTAGTGAAATTAAAAATGCTTTTTCTCTTATAAATATTTCTATTATTTAATTAATTCGCATTAAATTATCACAGAGTTAAAAGAAAGTGTACTGAATTAAAATTAAGGAAGTCAGTCTTGAAAAACATACTTTTAATATTATACTAAAAAGTGGAAATTATGTGTCATCTTATTATTTTCTACTTTTTATGGGGTTTTTTTTTGTTTTTAATTCTTTATTGCAAATATTATGTAATCTTAAAATTGATATTTTTTAAAATTTCTTACCAGAAAGCATCTTAATTAGGGGGGGGGGGAATCTATCTAATTCTTTCTATCTATCTTAGATGATATTTAATCTAAAAATGTTAAAATACGTATTATCTTCTAGAATATTCTAGATTATCAAATTCAGAGCTCTAGAACATCGAGAAACGAGGAAAATATTTATTAAAAATATATCTTTTTATATATCTTTCCTCATCGATAAAATTATTACCAAATAATATTCTTAACCAAATTACCAAAATACCCATTACCAAAATAATATTCCTAAATGCAAGAAATAAGTCAAGGTTTAAAAATAGTATATAGAAAAGGGTTCAGAAGAAGTATTTTGGGTATGAAATCACATATTTTCTAAAATAAGTTCTAGTCAGCTGAAGTTGTTTCCCAAACATTTTCGGCATATTTTCTAATAAATATATTTGCGTGTTAATAATCGTATCTCCTTGGAGAGCGAAAGGGGATATTACAGAACCGATCTTTGACATTATTGCTTATATAAATTAATCACTGGGATGTTGTTATTATATAAATAGCAGAAAATGGAATATGCATTTTGGTAGCCTTTATTTCAAGTCATTCAAAAGAAATGACACAGAGCAATGCCGTATATTTGACTTAGTGCATTTACAATTCTGTAAAAAGTAAATTAAAGACAGTCAATTTCTTATGGGATTTTTGAAAAAATGTGGCAAAAATCAAAACTTTAGATGTTAATTCTATATACCAATTTTCATCCATCTAGATTTTCTCATTTTATCATGTAGCTCATTTTGTAAAACCAGACAGACTTAAAGATTCCTCTTGAATGAATTTAGTTCAAAATTTGATAGAAACCTACAAATTTGAAGAAGAGACTGTATAAATTAAATTTAATTTCTCTACTTGTTTATATTTTTATTGTGTTTTTAGAAACATACAGAAAAACTTAAATTCAAAATTGTGATATTTCATATTTAGCGAAATGTTAAACATTCCATAGAAACTCAAAATCAATTTTTTTTTATGACAACACTAATTTCTCTTAATTTCCTTCATATATTAGAATGGAAAAGAAACTGCTGTTTAAACATTTTTTATCAAGTTCCAAGCATAATCATTCTTAACTTTTAGCAAACATTATGACTCAGTAATAAATATCATACGATATAAAATAAGATGAAACAATTCAGACTGTCATTATATAAAACTTGATCCACATTATTTCATACCTTCAGGAATTATTATGCTTCAATTGAGTCATCTCTTGCTTGTAGAATAATATCAATATTTTAATTCCAAAATCAAAAATTTTAATTGAATTCAATAAGATTTCTTTAAATCGTTGCTTGTTGCATCATGATTCTTTTCAGTTTATGATTTTGTACTTATTATTGTAGGGTACAAAAAAGCTACAGTTAAATTGTCATTTTCTCTGGTTTAAAAATCGCTATTCTCATCTAACTCTTTTTTTAAATCGAAATGAAGGTTTTAGCACCATGATGAATTATCTTCATTACAAAGAGGTAAATATTCAAAATCGGATGATTTCAATGTTTTTTTAAAGGTCTTTTCTGATAAATTAGTCATTTTAGTAAATGAAGATGATATACAGTAATTTTTTTTTCAAATAGAAACCAAGACTATGACGAATTTCCACGAATCGGATCTCCTTGAGGCAAAACAGTAAGTTGCAGTACTAACAGTTTTTAGAAATTATTTTCTATCATTCATCACACTTTCAACAAGATAAATGATATTTTGTACTTAGTACTTATATTAAATTTGGAGATTTCTGTCAAATTTTAAGCCAAAGCCATTTTTGTCTTTCTTTTCACTCCAATTGAAAGCAAACAAAATAAGCATAAGATATAAAGAGCTAACTAAATAAAATGGGGAGCAGATTTAGTATTTAAAGCTAAACGCTTCAACAACTTGATACTCTTTTGATCCATTCATTTCATGAAAGTGGGGCCGGAATACCCTGGTTGGTAGAGCGTTGGACTCGTACTTCTTAAGTTGGAGTATGAAATTCACCGGCCAAAACATTCCCCGAGTGTGAAGTGGCTGGTTCTCGTTAAGTCCTCCATGTCGAGAGTAATACCACTGGGGGTACTGGATCAGAGGGATCATTCTCTGTTCTAGATCTAAATTACGATTTGATATGAATGAATGAACATGCATGAAGGAACTCCGCCCCCTAAAAAGGGTTGTGACGTGTGTGTAGCAAAGTCGTATTCTTAGCCCTAGATGGCGCTAATTGTAAAACTAAGAGATGCATATCTTAGGTTTAAAATATGATGATCGTATAGGTAAGGCTTGTCCATAGCAAGTGTAATAAGTAACAACAACAACAACAACATTTAATGAAAGTAAATCTGAAAGAACTCAAAAACACGACAATTCAAATGCTGATGTTCTGTTTCAAAATTTGGTTTCAATCGATGAACCATAAGGTGCTCAAAATGAATGCTCAATTCTCTTTGCTATGATACAAAATTGATGTTCTGTATCAAAATTTGATTCAAATTAATTGGCTAAAAGTTGCTCAAAATGAATGCTCAATTTTCTTCACAACCAAACACAAATCATTTATAAGCTGAAAATAAAAGAAATAAAATAAATAAATTCTTGAGACTTTTACAGTTTTAGCATAAGTCTAGATTTTTTATAGTATTTTATTATTTTTTGACGACGGGGATATATTTATGAGGGAACAGGAATAACACATGAAACGTGGGAGGATGTGAAAAAGTCTACGGGAAACACATTATGTTGGATCTTTCAGTCATGCATTTTTTAATTAACTCAAGGACAAAATTGATTTTTAGAGCCATTGAAGTTTAAATTTTTAAATAAATTACTGTTTAGAACACAAAAGGGGTAATTCATCTCAACTTAAAGGATTTACTGATTTAATTTTGAAAGTTTTGTGAATAAAGTTACTACCTTCAATTTAATTTATAAAATTGTAAAATTCAAGAAAAATTTAAACTATTTTTGGGGAACAAATAAATGCATTTTGTTACAGAAGGCTAATTTATTTGTTTGGGTTTGTTTGCTCAATAAATACATTTCGTTAAATGAGTTATTTTTATTTAAACGCAACAGCTCAGTTTCTTTTCATTTCTGATATCTTAAAATATGTTTATTACTTTGAAAGATAGATTTGACATACATTCTCAAGTGGAGCTTTTTTTTCAAATGCATTGTTAAAATTATCCTTCAGATTTAGAAGTTTATAGCTATTATTTAGGAATATTCAATTTATTTTAAACGCATCGTATAAAAATCTTACGTTTGTAATCATCTTCATTATTTTTCACAAAAGACTTGTGTAAAAATTATGATGTTTTAAATTTATTCTTGGGGAAGATTTAGAATTTGTTCTTTGAATCAACGTGCCTAATTTTGATGCTATACAATCACTGTTTGATAACGACATTTTAAAACCAAATAAAGAAAACAAAATTAGATCATCTCAGTTTTCAAATCCCACGAGAAATTATATTTCTCAACAAAATTTTTTTGTTTTGTATATTCTGTAAGCCTTTCCCCGAAAATTTAATTTTTAAAAAATATTTTAACTTAAACTCATTTTACGGAGAATAATCCTTAATAATTCTAGAACGAGTGTAGGTTGTTGTAAAAAGAAAACACAAAAAAATATATCTTTTTCTCCTTTCGTATTATTACATTACATTAAGAATGTTCCAATTTAAATTTTAAACTGTAAACATAATATGGTTTCCTTTTCTTCTTACATAGATATCTGATTTCTTTGAAATGAAAATGTTAATTTTGTCATTCGTGATTGATCCAGTGCAAATGGACAGTTCGACATCAGTCACTGGTGATTAACATGTCGTTAGTGACAGATTTATTACCAACTATATGCTTGTATGTGTTGTTAAATTGTACGAATCTACGACGTTCCATTTTCAACATCCAAGATTTGGTCAACAAAAAAGGATGATATTATATAAATTCTAAAATTCTGAGTTGATGATATAAAAAAATTTTCATTCAAATTTTAGTAAAAAAATTGATGACTTTTTAAAAAAACCACATGTTTCTATTTAAGGATTGTAATATGTATCTGACATTCGTATAATATTTCAAAGTATTGATGATAAAGAAGATTTTGAGGTTAAAAGATAGTTTTAACGGGATATTTGTGTATTTTAGGTTTATATCAATACAAAATTCATAAAAATATTTTAATTTGAACTAATTTAATTCGTTCAACTAAGCTGCTTTAAGAGTTAGATCACAGAAAGAGGAGCGTGTCCCCAGTTGTTTTCTCATACATTAGTTGGTGAACGTTTCAAAATTTAGATGGTACCCAGTTTCGAATTTGAACCCCGTCTGTTTCAATTTGCTTTCAGTGGCCATCATCTTTTATGATTGTAGCTATATAAAATTTCTGTAAGTTGTTGAGATATGGAATTTTTATAGATCACCTTTTAGCAGCTCAAAACTTTCATCTGGTTCAAGAATTCTTATCCTGTTTCACTACCTAATGCTCAGATTTTCTCGTATATTAGGTTAAAATTATGACCCTTTACATTTTTCACAATAAAACACTCAGATGATGGATAGCGTATCAAAACTATGGTCCAATACAACAATTCTGATCAAATTTCAAAACTTCGGTTTCAAATATGAATTCATAGTCTGTTAGAAATGCAATATCTTTGCAAGAGTGCTGGTGTATTTTCTCAGAAGTTCTATAATTTAAAAGAAATCGAATCTTCTCTAAAGCATATTTAAAATGACAAAATTGTTTTAACCTGAAATAGAAAAGTTCTTGATTACTTGATCATTTTGATTCAAATAACAGTTGCTTTTCTTAAAATAAACAAAAAAATTGATGAAGGCTTTTAGAGGACCAAATCAAGGAACAATAAAAACAGTTTTCGAAAGAAAAAAAAAGCTAATTTTTTTAAAAAAATCTTGGTTGTTTTTTTAAAATTATTGTTTCAATTATTTTTATTTGTTTTAATAATATCGATACGATATAAAATATATTATTATATCAGAAAATTCTCACCCATCAAAACGTGCCGTTCAGGAGAAACGTAGAGGATAAACTAGAACAGAGTCTGTATCTCCGCTATAAAAACACAGCATTTGGTAAAAGCTCAGAATTTTTCTTCTATCTGAGAGTTCATAATATTAAAAGGCTGAATGGTGTATCCAAAGCATTGCAAAGGCTTTAATATGTTGGAAGAATTGTATCTCCTTAAAAGAGAATAAACGATACTCCTATAATTATGGGTTAATTATTCAAATTATCCTTGTTGTGAATGTGGGAACATCGAATTTAAACTTAAAGTTTACAGGATGTTTTATGGTGATTTTATTTATAAATTCTAAGGAATTAACTTTATTTTTGTAATAACTGTTTTATGCTTAAATGGTGACTATGGAGCTCAAGTATTCAGTAGTAGTTTTTAAAAGATTGTCAACGAAAAACGTGAAAAATTCTCCAGTAATTTAATTTTTGAATCAAGCTCTCCATTTGACGCAATAGTAGCCCGATATGAAGTCAGAAAAACTAATTTGTCGACGTTACTGTATTTCTGGTATAGCTAAGGTCAAAATAAGTTACTAGGAAAAGAAGTTTATTCATGCGGTTATTAACTACGATATAAGTTTTTCAATGAAAAGATTTTGTATCGAATTCAAATTACAAGTTTTGAAA
The DNA here is from genome assembly GCA_026289955.1 of Argiope argentata. NCBI lineage: Eukaryota > Metazoa > Arthropoda > Arachnida > Araneae > Araneidae > Argiope > Argiope argentata. The sequence continues at coordinate 776,839 of JAOUZG010002149.1, read as the reverse complement.
TGGCTAACCGATACAGATTGTATGCACGTCTACTAGATTTGTGCTCAACAGAGGCTTAAACTATCAGAAATTAACTTGTTAAATTTAAAGTTGGCGTCTTTGGTTCGAATTCACAAATTTACATAATGATAAATTATGTATTATAAATTAATATAAATAATGCGGAACATAATCTATTACCTAGTATATATATAGTATATAAGGCTTCTATTTCAGCAATCTTTTGCTGGTGAATGTAATGAAAACTTTCAATAATTTCTACGCGACTTTGAAAAGTTTTTTTTTTTAAAAAAAAAAAACTGTTAATGAAATTGTACTTTCTTGTAAGACAGTTGGTAACTTTTTGAAATCAAGATATCATTAAATTTTCTATACAATAACATATACTTGTGCTTAAAAAATTACTTTAATTTAGGGAGGCAGCGTTGTATGCTATATCCAGTTACACTTCAGCACAATATTAATTAATTTTTATCGGATATCTTGGATTAGAATTTATCTTTAAAACCCATAAAACTACTGTAGATTTAATACAAATTTTTAATAATCGAACTTTGTTTCCATATAACATAATGACGTATTTTTTCAATGATGGTACATTTTTGCGCCCTTATATGCAAATTTCCATGTCGCAAATGTAATGGCTTTAAATGGAATCTAAATTTATAGAACTGTGGTCTTGGTAACTTAGAATATATATTAAGTTCTCTGTAATTATATGGAAATTTAAAAATAAGACGTGTAAAATATAAATTTTTTTATAAATGTACTATGACTCTTTCAGTGAAAATAAAAACCCTTTCGGTTTTTTATTTTCATAGTAGTTGCCGAAATCATAATTAACTTTATAAAGATTCAATAATGAAATATCAATGAAACTTCGTAGTTGACAACTGTCTTTTTTAACACGTATGCTCATTATGACAAGAATAAAACTCACGAGAAAACTATTGTTAAATGTTAACAGGATATTGACATTTAACATATGTGAAATTTATTTTCTATGTTTACTATTACATACCACGGGAATGTTCGAGTTATACTTAATTTCTATTGTTTTCTAAAACATGTGAATTCAAAAATTTTGGTTGCAGATAATTGATTGTGAAAAAACTTCTTATCTTCATACAACAATCAAAATCAGACTTCTGAAAGCATAGTCTAGGGTGTGATGACATCGGTATCAAAGTGTCCAAAAGTGTGCTAACTTTATGGGTTGTGATTGCACAATTTCTTTTGTATTTGAAAATGACTAAATTCCTTCAGTATACATGCGTAAAATGTTAAATGTATGATATGTCGGTGAAATGTGGACATATGATATTATATAAAATAAAAAAAAATGATTTTTTTAGAGCTACACATCAAGCGATTCAAATTTTTCTTCCTTGTAAAAATGCATGTCAAACATAATACTGAACAAATAAAATGGGTTTGGGAAACGCTTCTTTTTCCAACAATTATGACTTGGTTTCTTTTGTTCTAACTTTAAATCTGTTATTTTTCAAGCGATTATTTTTGTATCACTTTGTCTGCAAGTATCACTTTAACGGATATTTCGGCATTTTGTTTATTCAGCTGTTTTCCTTCCCAGTAAATTTGAATATGACATTAAGTATCAAATCCAACTGGAAGATTTACAAATAAATTTTGGCAATGAAAATGCCATCTTAAGATTTTCTTGAGCTTTTAAATTTTCAAGATCATTTTACCTTGTCCTTACAGTATTTTTAAAAGCTAATTTCCCTCTCGAATATGAAGAGCATCTGGATACAGTGGTGGAAATTGAGAGAATAATTGCGATTCATTCTTTCAACCACCAACAAAATGGCTTGTTCTTGTAAATGAATTTAGCTCTCGTAAGTCTGTCGATTCTTGGCATTCACTTTCGAGGAAAGTGAATATGCACATCTATACCTGCTTTGATATTCGCACAAATTCGAATCAAGTAAAGGCTCTTTACCATGATCAAAGTTCTGTATAATAGATGGTAAATTTAATTCGTAAGAATTTGATATTTAAACTTGAATTTAGTTGACACTAATAAAAATTCAACTCAAATTCCCGAGTTGAAATTCAAATCCTAGAACAATTTCCGATATTTGAGTTATTCATGAGCTGAAATAACTACTTTGAAAAATAAACGGGAAACCGAAGCTTGCATTCAGAAAATCTGTTTTTTAATGCTCCGAATTTAATATCTACAGATTTAAATATTCAATATTTATATATCTTTAGGCATATGAAAGACATACATTTAATCAAAATCGTAATCTAACGATAAATAATAAAACTCGTTATCTATTTGAAATGAACTAAAATTATCAATTTGTTTTACAGATTTCACTTTTTCCATCCATACATTAGGGATCATTGAATGAAAGAGAACTACAATTCTGCCAAGTCCCTTGATCTGTACTTTTCTGTACAGTGCCGTACATGTATAGCTCTCAATTATCAAAAATGAAGGCATAAGTTGGTACCACTTGGAGCAAAGGAATCCTTTGACCATATATGGAACATTGAGGTCCATCAAGATGGAGATAATTTACTTGAACTCAATAGTAAGTAAACCTCATTTATCTAAAATTCTTTCGCGTACGGAACGTAGGGCAAAGCAATTTATCTTAATTTCATTTCCACAAGTCATTGTGTTGCTTGAACACAGGATGCTGTAGCCTGTATGTAAACATTTTTGTATAATTTGATTTTGCACAAAAAAATGAAGAATGAAAAGTATTTATCGCATTAAATATTTTCCTCTTTTGAAAAACCATCTGCAGCAAGAGTGGCAACTCGAAATTAAACTGCTACTACAGCATATCTAAATTGCAAACTCAAAATTTTAACTTTACATTCTTAATTAAAATTTATTAAGATAAAATGGTAACATCTTAAAAAAGGTAAATCATTTTCGTACATCAATATATAGATAGAAATGAGAATTCCTATATTCTAGCTTCATTTTGGTTTATACCCGTTAATGCAAAATTATAACGACTAATTTTCTAAAAATGGAGTATTTTAAAATAGAGAATTCAAAATTTGGCGTCTTTGAGAATAATTAAACAAAGAACCTTGATATGAAACAATAATTGTCTCTAGAATTTAGAAATTTTTAACTTGCCATTTATCTATTAAGACTATAATTTCAAGTTTAATGTTAATTAGTTCATATAAAGCCCTTTTATTGGAAGTTCTTATTCTTAAACATAACTTTGGTAAATAACTAGAGTTAAAATTTAAATTCAAAAAACCCTCGAAACTCAAATAAACACGATTATTAAAAGCTTAAAGAAATTAAAATTTAATTCGATTACTAAATGCTAAACTCGCCTGAAATTACGGGAAGTTCTTGGCTTTTAAATAATTGTTTGATCTTCAATCGCCATTTCGGTGAGATGGCAAAAGTAAAATTCAATCGCCAGAATATATTTTTCACAGATTTGCTTTTATATTTAATGGAAATTTTCTGCTTATTTTAGAAGTTCAATAGAATACTCCAGATTAAATTTTCTTAATTTGTTGACAAATAAAGCTTATCACTAAGATTACTAGTTCACGACTTATGATCCGTCTTTGCTTAATACATGAGTTTCTAAATACTAAGATGAACTTCATTTTTTAAGAATAAACTTTGTCGTCATTTATTTATTTAATAAACTTATTTGTATCATTTTTTTATGAATTATAGCATGTTTTAACCTTCTACGAAAGTCATGTACTGTTCAACAAATTAAAATTCTCTGAAAAATGAATTAAATTGATCTAGTTTCCAAAATACTTAGTATTCTATAAATAAAGCGAGTTGAATCTTGTATTTATCAATAATTGCCATTCACTTTGTTCCAGAATATCTTCGAAGGTATTTTACTTTATTCCTGCATCAAAGGAAGCTAATCAAAGGAGGACATTACTCCAGTGTACAAATACAACTGCATAACACCGGAGGACTATGAATTCTTACTTCACAAGAAATTCGTCAATATTGCTTATAAAAAACCTGAAAAGGTCTGTGGACAACAGGGTGACTCAACAGATTCATTGTGAACTGAACCAAGCATGTTCTGTTTGGGTGAAATTGTTTTAAGTTTGTTTTAAACAGATTCAAAATATATTTCAATATTAAGTCTTGTTCACCAACCTTTTGATTTAATAACGAAATATTTCGACATCTGAGAGGGAATACGCAAGTGATCTGACATCTCATTACTAAATTGTAAACTTGGCTTAAAATTTGCGAAGAGATTTTATCACTTATGAGATTGAAGCGTAAACATCTTTAACTTTGCAGTCTTTGAGTGGAAAGCATGAGATACAAAGCAGTTGATCAAACTATAAATTCATAATCTCGCCTTATGTAATCACAGCTGAAATTTTGCACCAATTGATTCTCAATTAGCTAAGTAAATTAAGTTCTAATTTGTGGAATCCTACAGGATTCAATAAGAACTTTTATGCTGTTTTGGATGTTAATGACATATTTCACTTCTTAAACTATCTCGGTTCTCATTAAAAGTCAAGACCGTTTTAAATATCTTTACCTAAATTCTCTATCGGTATCCAATTGTTTAACTGGACCTCAAGCATAATGTATATCAGTTTTTATATGAATTATTCAAAAATACATTATTTTGGGGTGACCTTGACCTTGCCGAGTTCCTATGTTGGGATGATTTTCTCCTTTGTCTACTTAATATTCTTGAATTTAGTATTCCTCCAAGCAGTCATTCCATTTCTTAGATCTGCTTCTTTTAGAAGTATCTACTGGTTTAGATTCCTTGTTCCATTATCAAACATTTAATTATATAGGGTATTTTAATTTATGAATTATGATACGTAATTGCAGAATTTTTATACCTTAAATGGTTCTTCACATTTGTTGAACCTTTATTCCACCAAATATTCATTTTATTTGCAATATTTCCATGACAAGTCTTTGGTCCAATCAAATTTTTCATTATTATGCATGTTTGCTGTATAGCTTAATATGGCTTTTGTGCCAAAAAAACCCCCGAACCATTCATTAGTATGTGAAAATTGGGCTTTTGTGAACAAGTATTGTAATTTTTCAAAAGATATCAACAACACAATTCCACAACTATAATACAAAAGCATTTATTGGCTACAGTTATGTTAAAAGCCTTGGTATAACTGGCTATTTTCAGATCGAAAAAAATGTGAAAGTGTCATGACTGTAAAATTTATTAATGTCAGTTTCAGATTATTCCGATTTTCAGACAACATTATAGTCTTGTTATTGAATACTTCAGAGTTGCTTAGTGCACAATTTCTTCAGTGAAATTGGAATAACAGCTTAATGAGAGAAGTCAAAATTTAGTAAATGCACCAAGATGGTATATTATGAAACTTTTTCTTTGACTGTCGAAATAGATCTCTATCATGGAAAAAAAACCAGAATGCTCAAATTTGAGTGTGACTTGGTGAAACTACGCCAAATGGTTATTCAGTATCAAACATTGCTATTTAGATGTTTTCTGGCTTTTTGATCGTCCATTTAATTTAATTCTCTTGCCATTAGTAATGAATATTCAGATAATTTCAATGAATATCGGATAAATACCCAGAATGCAGAAATTTGAGATAGTTTAAAATATAATTTTAAGACTCCCGCGTTCCGATATTAAAAGCACGAAGTTAAGCTACTTTATATAAGGTGCGCATTTGTTGGTTCAGCAAATTTGGTGGAAGGGGAATGCGTCGGGGGAGGAGGTAGCCCTTACCCTAGTTTGAGGAGCATGAATAGGGGGCCAGCCGGCTGGTATGAGGTTTGGGTCGCTATGGAGCAATGGATTGAGGAACAAATGAAGGAATTATACTAACACTAAAACAGAACTAAATGTATTAACTAACCCTACAGGGGATTCGAATGGGACAAGAATGAGGGTTAATAGGTGGGTGGTATAAAGAAGCTAAACTTGTGCTTTTAAATTTAATTTCTCAGAATTTTTAGTTTTATCAGTAATTTAGAATACGTTCGTGTTGGAAAATGCATCTAATAATGCAAATTTAAATTAGTTTAGGCAAAATTAAATCAGTATTCAATTTAGACTTGACATAACGTTGACCTAAATTGCGACTTCAGAAATCAAGTTCTGAAAATTAAGAATCTTACATTCGAACATATCGCGAAGTCTTTAAGAATAGGGCATCATCTAAATATTATGTTTGAGATGGAATAACTAAAAAGCTTTCATAAGCGTAGCCAAATTTTCATGTTAGGTTTTCAAAGAGTTAAAGGAGACAGATGTCAAATAAGCCTAAAGTAATTTTTGGATAGAAGAATGTACAGTTTTTCAATGAAGAAAATCAATATTATCAATTTATAAACATTTTTTAAAAAAATTATTTTTAAAAAATTTCCAAATTTTATCTGGCATTAATATTTAATACAAGTTTTATAAGCCATGTTCAAAAATAAAAACCAAATATTGTTTAAAACAAGCTGAGTCCCTTATTTACAAATTTTCGTATCTTTCAATAACTTGTGAGAATAGATTTAATTCTTTTATATTGCATTTCTATATGTAATCGCATATATAGTTATTTTGGATTTGAAGTCAAATTGAAAAACTTTTCACTAGCAATATAATTAAAAAATATATGTAAACAAAACAAATCTTTAAATATTAATATGCTCCAATATAAAACTTCTTGCATCTAATTTGTTATATCAATTTCTAAAAGTAATTCATGATTTGGACAATTATTTTGTACTCGCATTCTATTCTTGGATATGGTGCAGCTTCAATTAAAATGGATTTTGTGCCATAAACTGACTCCACTCTAATCTTATCGTTAAGGCTATGAAGTGTAGATAAAAAATATTCTTTTTCCTTAAGAGTCGAATTTTGCTTTGATAAAATTCCTTCCTGATTTGTGAGAAACTTGACATTTAAAATGTAATCTAATTGTATGCTTTTGGGGATAATTCCCAATATTGGAGTAAGACTTGCAAGATGCTTGATATCTTAATTAGTATATGCCGGTGTAATAAATAATATATTAACATACATTGGCCGGCTTTCTGGCACAGAGGTAGCGCAACTTCCTCGTGATCTGGGAGTCCCGAGTTCGAGTCTCGGTTAAAGCATAGTTGTTTTTCTGAGTTCTATCAGAGAGATATGACAATGTGCCCGCCCCCTTGTAAAAGGGCTGTAAAAGCGAATGTGATAAGTGTGTGTCATCTTCACACGAGCTAGAAGACTGCCCTCTTGTGCTCATGGGTCCATACCCTCAAAAGTTACTGCAATCCCCATTTCCATTCTAAAGCGGTCACGAAATCATTAGCAGTATATTTTTCAACGTCTTGATAAACCTAGTGCATTTCTTACGCCTCGATATTTAGTATGTTGATTGCATTTGATTGTAGGAGTAAATTTCTTATTTATAAGAAATTCTCCATCTTGAATCAATAGAAAATTTTGATAATATTATTTTAATTTAAGAATTTAAAATGAACCATTGACTTCTGGAAAATATTAATTTAAATTTGTCATTGTTTGTTAAAAATGAATGTCAGCGTATGAGAACTCTAAAAGGGTTACTTTTTAAAAATTGAAATCATTCCAGTTAATACAATTTCTTTGACTGTTTAAAAGTTATTTTCAATTTTTTGGATAGTAACTTAAAATTGAGGACTCCTATTATTGGTGAATGGAGAAACTATTTTCAAATGCACGAAGATGAAAGTACTTGCATCTACTTGAATCTTAATTATACGAGATTCGAATGCAAAATAATTCTTAAACAATCTCTAGCAGCATTCGGAAACATTTAACTTGCTACATTTTAAAATACTCTGACGAGAATGTTTAAAATTTTACATTTATCATCTCTTTGTAATCAGTCGGTTGGCGAACTACTATTCTAGCTCAAACTGTTGCTTTTAATTATTTTCAAAGCAAATGAGACCAAGTTAATTGCTCCAATTAGTTCAATGCAACCTTTAACGTAACATCTGGAGTACAACTTATTATTAATGCTTTAAAACTGAAATATTTCTGCCGTTATTTGAGTGTTTCAGTGGCTTGTGACAATACCTGGTAAGGTAATTAAAAATCATTTGTGTTTTTAAGAATTTCACATACTCGTGTATTTACATTCTTTCCGTCTTGTGTTCAGAGTCAGTTTCAAATTTAGAATAAAAGATGGGTGATGCTTCACTGAAAAGTATAATTGTTCAGGAGCTGCCTATTGGTATTGAACAATATAAAACAATACACAAATATATACATTAGCAATTTTTAGAACATGAATGTTTCAATAATCAGTCATCCATTTTGATTCGATAGTTATTCAAATGTATAAAGGTAGTTTCTAGATTGCTACGTATCCAAGTTTATACATTTTGCAATATACGTTGTCCAAATTATCGTAGCTTTCAGCTGCATTTTTCCAAATCAAATATGATATTCTACTTGATGTACAAATATTCCACCTGTGTTTCCCATAAATTATGTTTTAGTAATCACCTGGGAAAACCCGACTTATAAGCGCTAAGTGAACTGAAAATTTGAGAACCGTCCATTTCTTTATACTTATTGCATCTTTTTCTCAAATTGTGAATTGTATTTTTCTTACTAGGAGTTATAAGTCGTGGAATAGACTCTCCGATCCTCCAAGAAGGCACACGGATTACCCATGGGAATTGAATGACCGAACCGCCACAACAGCAATTAGCGGGAACTGTGCTTGAGTCCTAAGGGCAACGAAACAACCCTCCCCAAAGGAAGTACGTCCCATCATCGGTAGGTGTCTAACCCCCCCCATTAGTGTACACACCAGGTTGACGATATCCAACCACCATACTGGAAGCATCTCATCCCCAATAACGATTTGCCCCCCGGGGGGTAGGGAGTTAAAAGATTATCTGTCTTTATAAATTAACTTATTTTTAAGGTTTATTGGAAGCTTTAATTTTTCTTAGAGCCTGAATTTTTCATGCATGGAATTGTAATTAAGGTAGCCTTAATGGTATTTCACTGAAAGTCTACTTTTACTAACTTCATACTTCCACAATATTTTAACTTCCTGTCATTGGAGTTCTTTCGTAAATTTGCCTCCAACCTGTTTATCCTTAAAGCCATAAAAATGAAGTTCTTGCTATCAAATACGATCTTGCATCTACAGAAAAGATACGACCTATCCATGCAATTTATCTTAATTTGTTATAATGGATTGATAACTACAATATTTCATTACTCTTTAACAGCTCAATATTGCTTCAATTTTCTTGCTACATTCTTTTGTTCATAGTTTTACTTGGAATGATTTCGATCTTGATATTCTTTTCTGAAATATCTGCATGGTATTAATCATTTATCCCTTTTTCTTGAAAGTGAAATGAAGTAAAAATTTCAATAATTTGGCTTTGATGATTCAACTGCTTGTCAACATTGAAACTATATCTTGTGTAAACTCTATCCGGCTAAAGGCAATATAGTGACCAATTTCTCGAATGCAAAAATGAGCGTTCTTTACAGCTGAAGCCTAGAGCTGCTGTCTAGGTTTTAGTTCCAAAGCCATAAGTCTACCGATTTGAAACAGTTTCTCCAATTTGTGGGTTAGCTATATCCTTCGCAGTAGTCGGCAATTTTAAGAGATACTGAGAATTCTAGTGTAATCCTAACCATCTATCCGAAGGGCTGTGTGAGTCTTCAAATATTATGATAATAGTGGCTTTGAAAAACCATGCGATACTTATTACAATAGGCAAGTATCCAAGGGAATGAAATAGCAGACAATGCTGTCAAATCAGCAAATGAATACTACAAACAAGCCGTTTCTTATGTTGATATAATTTCTATAATTTGTAATTGGTTTTTCCAAAACTGAGAGAACCAATGGAATCTTGAGACAGAAAATAAACCACACACAGTCAAACCTTTTACTGATATTTGGTTTACTCCCTAAATCACCAGTGCGGTGTTATTCTTACTTGATTACGTATTGGGCAATCTCAAATGCCTCAAATATATGCTTTTAAAGCAATCACCACAATTTTGTATTCGTTGTGATGAGTTTAACTATTCGACTTATTATGATTGAATGTCAGTCACTGGACTTACTGCATCGTAAAGATTTTAACTCAATTGTTCCATGTCTTCCACTTTTAATCGAACATAAACCACATCTTAACATTTTCTTCTATTTAATTTAGGCAGGTTTTATCAATTTGATATGTCGATTCATTTTGTCGTAGCTCTTAATTTGTTGTATTTTAAATAGCTTATTATAAATATTTTATGCATATTTTTGAGACGTCACGTTAAAGCCTTCCTCTACTTGCCGCGCAGTTTATCCAAAGAATCTTGGATCTTGCGCTAGTATAATGCTCACTGTTATTTACATCCATTGAATTTATTCAACCAAATTTTTCTGCATGAAAGTAATTGAATATGTGCAGTAACAAGTATTGTTACTGATATAGATTAGTTTCTACTGAATCTTCATATTCTGGAAGCTGTTTAAAAATATCTTCTGACGTAATACTTTGTTATAATTTTTTAAGCAATTTCTGCTCTTAAAAATGCTTAGAGTATAACGTGATTTTTCTAATTCAAGAATAATTAATGTAATAGTGTCTGACAACTTATCCAATGCAACTTTTGGAATTATGGTGCTTGACAGATTTTCTATTCACTCCCATTCATTCCTAAGTTCTTTTAAATGTGATTAAAACATTAACGATCTCCATTTTTTGGTATTAAGTTCTTTGAATGTTGTGTTATATTTAATTTGTATTCTCGTAAACAGAAACTCTGGCACATTCTGTTGCTTACATTTATATTCGATATATAAGCAAAAATAATGTTAATCTTGAAATATTTTGTCTTAAATGTCCAAAAGGCAGAGGTCATTAATATTGCGGTTCCAAATATTGGAAAAAGTAGAGGTAAATATATTAAAAATTGTTAGTAAATGTTTAACTTTAAAAAGCCAATATTTCCATGTTAGTACAAATTTATATTGCCTTGATAAGAAGGATGGCTTAAAGTAAAATCCTTATAAATTTTAAGGTTATAGAAATGCACAGCCGACTGGCCAGTGGTCACTTCAGTGCAGTGTTTATTAAATTTGAATTGCTTATTACTAAATTCCAAATTTTATTATAAAGATAGCTTTCAATAACGCAGAACATTTGTCAAAGAAATTTGCATTCCTATGCCGACTTGGTAGATTTTAATGGGAAATATTATTTTCTAAACTTGGAAGCCGTTCACAAATATGTACCTTTTTGGGGTTAACATAATATGTTCTTAATGTAACAGTTTCAAACAGATAATTTTGTTTTATTTGTCCATTTGGCCGAAATCAAGTTTTGAAGCTTGCTATCTAGATTTTAGTACTTAAATATAAACCTGATCCTTCTACATGCTCATTAATAATCAATACAAAATTTTCTTCTAAACCCACTTTTTCGATTATTTAGTATAAATATGGCATTGTAACTTGATTTTCTCCAAGAAATATTTTCAACATGAATAGCTCCATAGATTCTGGAGGAGAGAAATTTGGATGAAAGCAATTAATTTTGTAAAGAAGACGCAGTATTCTAAATTTGAAAATGGGAAGGCAGTGAACTTCTGTGAAAGAACCCTCTCCGTTTTACGTAACTTCAAAAATAATTGAACAATCCATTTGGAGTATATAAAATTAGTAATGAATTTTTTCTTTCCCTTGTCCTAGAGAATTTACACTAAATTTATTACAAATTTTCAAAGTAAGATTTTTAAAATTAGATCTTAATGTCATTTAGTCAGCAAAGATTCTTTCCATCATTTTTGTTCCGATATTTATCAATTAAGTGAAAATCTTAAAGACAGAGAAATCGTACCAAAGAGGGATAATAGATTAGAATTTAAATTAACTTAGAAGTACAAACTTTATTTGTAAATTGTCTTCAGAGGTGAAGAAATTTCTGGTCAATGGAGAGACTTTACAAAAAAAAAATTAAGTATTAATATTCTGTTCAAAAAGTGCAAATATAAATCATTAACTGTCAAAAGTGTACTGATTGGCTGTGCCGGCAAGTCAATCAATGACTTTTGACATTTTAGGGAACAAGTTTTGATCAAGATGCCTGATCAACATCCGGATCGAAACTTCTTTGTCGGAGGGGGGGTGAGATTATATTGTGCTAGTCTTAAATTTGGAATGCTTCCCTATAAGAAAAAACGTAGAATTAAAAAAAAATCATATTAAATAGAAATCATTTAATTTTAAAATATCTTATTTGCTCTCATATTAGCAAATATAAACTAACGAATCATAATTTTAATGCAAAAAACATAGGTATTTATGAAAAAGAAAATGAGGCAACCATAAGTTTCACCTCTACGGTTTCGAAAACTTGTAACAAATCTTTTTTGATACTAGATAATAAAAAAGGATGTATAATTCTAATTTGTAGAATATAGTGTTTTAAACTTAAATTATTCACTCGAAACATTGAATGTATGGAAAAGATATTGCTTTTTAGACCTCCCCTTAAAATAAATAATATCAAGTAAATCTTTTTTTTAATTTTAATTGTAAATTTTAAATTTACGTAATCAAATCTACCAAATTTAAAGTTTTAAATTTGACTTTTGAGGTGTTTCAAATTTGTTGGTTTGATTATTTTTAGTGAAATAAAATGGAAGGTTCCTAACAGAAATAGCAATATATAAATCAGAGTTGTATATAAGGAAATTTGTCTCTCGAATAAAGTATGAATCAGTGAAAATAATTCAATTGAATGCATAAAAAATATGCTCGATTTACTTGAATTATTTCTGGAAGACAATTCAAATGTAATATAATGCATCAGATTTCAGAGAATTTCGATTTAATATTTTTAGAAAATAGAATACCCATTGATAAACAATTTTATCATGGCCCGCGAGACTTTAAATTCAGTATTCTTAAAGACTTTTATGCAAATTCGCATTCAGCTAAAGATTTTGTTGGATTATATGATGCATTTGACATTTTATCTGCTCATTGCGACGCGATTCTTGTCAAATATTTTAGATTTTTTTCTTTAGATACATTTTTTAATTCATTCTTTATAGCAATTTGTTAAGCTTGGAATGTGGTTGCCTACGATTATCAACTTGAATGGCTATTGTTGATTACTTCTAAAAGCTTCAATTATTAAATACCCGAGTTTGGTGAATGTTTTCATAATCTTCCGAGTTTGCTTTTTAGTGTCATTGTCTAAAATTTGCGTCGAAATTACTAACAAGCCTAAAATTCAAACAATGAACATATGATAAAATTGATCTTAATGACTGTGGATATCTTTTAAATGCTATAAAATACTTTTGCAACGAGTCCCAGCAGAAAAATGAAATCTCGTATGAAGGAAATGGCAAATGAAATTTTATTGAGCTTTTAAAATATCTCAATGCTTGTTATTCAGTTTCTGAATATCTTTCAGGGATGCTTTAAATAAAACGATACTGATATCCTATAATAACGGTCCATAATAATAGTTGAATATAATAAACCCTATTGCAAATATAAAATTTCTACAATTTTTAGCAACGTTTGCGAACTTATTTCTTGAATTAATACATTCTAAAACAAATTTCAAATTTGAATAATACACCGATTTTTGTCTCCTTGTTTTTGCAATTTCATCAGTCATTTTAACTTCGAAGGAACTTGGAAATTTTTTTTTATCGATGCAATTCCAGATTTTTTTCAGCTATTCATATGAATATTCTACTAATTACTTCAGTGTCATTTTCTCAGCATGCGTTTTGATGTTTTCAACAACCATATTTGTTGGCCACATGACCTCTGCTCTTTCATCCAGCAGTGACCTTTGCTCTTTCAATTCTTTTCGGTAGTTTCCGAAATAGACATATTGGGATCGTGTTTGCATGTTTAGTAACATGCACTCTAACTTCACATGACGTGAACTTTCAAATTGGAATTCGGTCTGGTGATAATTGAATTAATTTTCTTAAAAGCATGTTTAGCTGAAATCAAAGATTGATTTCTTTTTAGTGAATGGATCATTACTTAGACTTAACAGACGACTTACCTTAAACATCATATTATAATTTATCAAACTGGATTTCTAAATCAAAAATTGGATATTAAATTAGATTTGGAGAACAATTTGCCTTACTGAAATATAGATGTAATTGCAAATACTCTACCGTAGAACTTAAGATAAATGCTTAAAGGGATATGTACAATTCTACAAAAAGGCCAATTCAACATAGATTCCAATACAAAAATCGCTTTTATATGTGTAGATTGAACGTACCGAAGTTAGATTTCAAAATTTCGGATGCTGCCAGTCACATTAAAGTAAATATTGTGGTGAAATATTTGAATCTGGATTGCCACTTCATCTTAAAAGTAAGTTGGTTGTTTAGGGGAGGGAGGTTTCACTATGATTAAAAGTAAATTTCATTCTAATATTTCAGTTTGGTTTTCCTAGTATAGCCTACAAAATCTGTCGTCCAGGAAATGCGTTTCTATTTTAAATTTCATGAAATCAAGATTCTAGTCGTATTTAACTTAATCCGAATACAGCCGGCATAATAAACGGTTTTGCTTTTTCCCCAATACAGGGAACATGGCAACAGTTATATTTACCATATCCTCTTTATGGTAATAGATACACCTTGTATAACATTACTGCTCTTTTTATTCCAGTAAGAATGTACTATTTCATTCATTTAATTACCGGGTGAAAGGTTATTGGCTTTTTCAATGGACACGCTTCTCATAGGAGGAACATTTACTTTACCTTACCTTTCTATATTCAAAGAGCAATGCATGGTCTTTGTCTAACCAACCATGGTGTGTAATTGCTTCAGAATTTGCTACAAAGTTGATATCGTGGAATTTGTGTTGAATAATTGGGTTAACTTGCTTTTCCAGCGTATTTAGAATTAAAATGTCATCTACAGCTGGAACGGAAGCGCTTCAAGAGTACATGGAGAAAGGCAGTGTTGGTTTGTTCATCTATGGCGATGTTGATGGACCATACACAACAGAAGGAATTTTTTTGCAAATGTGTTTTCTTAAAGTTAAACTTGTTTTCTCACTTAATGGCCGAAGAAAGTTTCTGTAGAGACGATTCAGGAAATTTCTTTCCATCAGAAAAGGGAAATTCTCTATTTCTATTGCCTTATAGTATCTGCTTTAATGTTATTTTGTTCACCTAATCAATTTGTATATGTTACGAAGTTTTATTAGTCCATTAGTGTATTGTATTGAAAATTGCTCAAAGGAGATCTTTTAAATTGTAATGAATAACGCGTAAAATTACCATGTATGGAATTAGAATTTTAGATAACTGCAAAAACGTAACACTTGGCAAAGTTTCTAAAATTATTATTGCGCCTTCTGAAGTTTTATGACGTTTTGCAAGTTAAATGCCACAGATATTACATCCCATTTTCTACTTTTTGAGGTCTTCTAGATTTTGATATTTAATTGGCATTAAGAAAAATTAACGAGCAATTAACTAAGAAATTCTTAAAAGTATGCGGTTCAAGTTATAGCATCTTTTCTCTTAGATCTGTTAGCAAGTGTTGGCATTGCTAATTAGATTCAAACTAATACATCAACTTTTTCAATGATCGAGAAACAGCATTTGGAAAGATTATATTCACACACTTTCTAGTTATAAAATCTACTTAATAATGAAAAAAAATACCTTCAATAGTTTGGCCACTTGTCCATAGATTCCCTGTGTTAAAAACTGATGTTCTGGAGCCACCTTGAAAGTTGAATATTAAGATGTCTTTACTGACTTTTCCATGGAAACTAAGATTAACCTCTTTTGAAACTGTATTCGTATATCTGCATGCTCCAAATGCAGGAAAGGAAGAATATTAAACTGGTGTTCATTGCTTTAATTCATCTGTTCTATTGCGCATTTAAATACACCAGATATTTAACCAATGTCTAAATCTACATTTCTAAATTGATTTTGGATTTTTAATGATAATGATTACCTACATGAATATCGGATTTCTGCAAAACGACAATGAATATGCAATAATGAGCTATTTTTGGATCTACGAATCACACCGTGAGCAGAAAAAATGAAAAGTGAATCGGAGTTCTAAAAATTAAATTTCTTCTACAGGCAATCTTTATCACTGTAGTTGTAGCACCAAATAGCAGAAATTTCCTTTCTCACTTTACTAAACAATACAAATAATTCAAATTTTTATGTGTTGAAAACACAGTTGAAACAAACTGTGTAAGCCAAGACGTAGGAAATTTTAAGAATGCTTGGTTTCTTGTCTCTATATTCTTGCAAATGATCTTCAAAATTTAACTTATCAAAATTTGGAAATTAATGAAACTTAACAATTTTGATTCATACTTCAGATTATTTTTAATTGTAAATCTTTCATACGAAAAGTACTTTAGGGGCAAAATCATTTAAATTATATAAGTTAAATAGGGCTAGAATCGGCTTTACCGGCAAGCTGATTCTATTTGGCTATTTTGATCATGGCTGATCACCATGATCAAAAGGCTTACAGTACATAAAATACAATTATATAAATACTATTAGTTTCTTGTTTTCAGATCCATTTTCAAAAATATAGGTCCAAAAGAGAATTCTTGGAATTGCCCTTTCTTAACTTAAGTTTGTTTTAAATTCATTTTCCTTTTTATAAAATATCTGCTTTATTTGCATTGTTTTTCTAGCCCTTTCGGAAAGAAATTTTAAATATTTGAAGATACGACCGCCATCATAGACTGCACAAAGAAGAAATTGAATCTTCAGAATCTCGGTTCTCTTTGTACTTTTCCTGTTCATCGTATGATTGGTTGAATCCAACAGTGTTATTTGTTGCAGTATTTCAGATGTCATCTTGCCTAATTCTGATATTCGTGGGGAAGCTTTTGTTAAAGACTGAAAGTGATTGAAATTTATCATTAAGGAATGGCTTTAGTTGAATATCAATGAGGTGATGTTTATAATGGCACTTTTCATAGACAAGTCCTCTGACGTGGTCACCGATTTCAGGCCGACTTCTTTTCTTTTCAGTAGCACAATCTAGGGCCAAGAGTACGTCTTAGCTACTTACGCGTCACAACCCTTTTCGTAGCGCGGACTTCATTCATTCATTCATGCATGTCCTTCACTCATCCACAGATCTTAATTTAGACCTGAATTGGAGTTCAATTACCTCTGAACCAGTACCCCCAGCAGTTTTACTTTCGCCATGGAGGACTTCGCGATTACGATAGAATTATATGTGCGCCAACCACCACACAAGTCTACAGCCAGCAGGGTTCAAACTTGCAACCAAAATAAAGGATACTAGGAAGACATACAATGTCGATATCAAATCGGAACTAAATTCTGTACGCTCTTGTGTTATAATTTGAATTAATTCTTAAAGTTTAATCCATTCCAATCCTCGCCTCTCTGTTTAATAAGCCAGTGGAATCGTTGGATGCAAAGGAATTTTTATTTCAAAATCCTTGTGTCGGCATTGATACAAGAAATGGTCGTTAAAAAATATTAAATAGCTAAGATGAAAACATTTCTTTTTTATATTGAATGCATTTTCCCCATAAAAACCTCGGAAGGAAATATATTTATTTCACTAATTAACTTATCATTTATTTGCATTTGAATTTCCAATAAAATTAGTGTCATTGACTTAATATCTAGTATTACATTGTGGTTTGACTTAAAATCCCAGATTTGTCGAAATTTTAAGAATTTCCAATTAGTCATTTAACTACTTCGCATACAATGACGTGTCTGACACGTGCATCGAATGACTGAATTTTTATTTTCAAGTCTGCAATTAAGCCACAGAATTAAATATTTAAATACGAAAAAATCAATATAAAACAATTTGGTTTGCTCTATATATTAAATTAACAATAAATTATCAAGATAGGATGACTTATCTAATTAGGGAAGTTAAATAAATTCGTATGTCAAGTGATTAATATAAGAAAACAGCAATTGGGCTTTTAAACATCAGCTAGTTAAAAATATCATTCCAGCAAATTTTAATAGGTTCACTTTCAAAGACAAGTGTTTGTAATGCCAAGAGCTTTTGTGTAAATTCTAAAAGTATGCAACCTTCAAATGATAATTTTTTTCCATTTCGTAAGTACTTTGATTTCAAATATTTGACATCGATTCAGCGAAAGTAAGGAAGGGGTGTTTTTCGTTCTTTGATGTACCCAGATTTTCAATTTAGTTTTCTTAGTGTAAATCCAAAATACGGACACGGGGCCTCGCATACCAATCTTCAGCATTCCAAAGGAGCTTCTTGGCTTTGTCTTAATTCTTAAAGGAAATTTCAAATAAAGTGAAAAATCCCTTATCACAATTAGATAACTACTCTCCAGAGCTTAGGGAGAACCGTGGGTTGGCGCCCTCTCACTGGATCTCAACAGAGCTCATTTGTTGAATCTCTACTTTTTATCACTGGAACAGGTCACATTTTATGCTGATTTTGTAAATCATTCCGAATATCTTCACTTTCTAATGCTATTCAAATTTCTCTAAGCTCGGTATTTTACTTTTCATACAACTTTTTCTTATACACTCCTATAGATGAGAAAACAAAAGTTCACCTGTTTCAATACAAGAGATTGTATAAATGTCTTGAATGACTGCCATGAAACAACTTTATCTCGTTCGAAATCTCGTATCAAGGAGCGTTTGGTTTTTTGCATGCACAAAATTGGGCAAAAATACGAAATCGTTAAATAAAATGATCAATGAAATAAAAATGCAGCAATATAAATTGCAATCTTTATGACTGTGTATCTGACATTCATGATCATGCAACACATCTAGCAAATTGATATTCCTGAGTAACCAGTTTGGCCCTTTTGATGGTTCATTAAGACAGATACATGCTTTCTCCGCTTTAGTAAAACCAAATAAAATGAGATTTAGAAACTCATGGCCTTCGAGTTTTCTCCATTTTGGATATCGATTTGGTTCCAAACTCACAGTTGGAAAACCATCTTTTAAAAATGCCTAAAATATCTAATTGATGCGTATTATAATTGTCATTGAAAAGAGATACAACAATTTTATAATTTGAATTGCACTTTCTCAATGAACTCTTATATTTCTTTCATGAAAATTTCAATGCTGGCTTGCTGGAACAGAGGTAGCGTGTCTTCTTCATGTTCTGGGGGGCCTTGGTTTGAGTCCCGGTTCGGGCATCGTTGTTCTGTGTTTTATGCGTGAATGTGCCCCCCCCTCGGTAAAAAGGGACTGTACAAGCATGTGTGTGCGTGTGTATGTATTCATCCTCATGTGAGCTGGAAGTCAGACTTCTGCTCTCTTGTGCTCTGGGATCCATACCCTCAGAAGCTACGGCACCCCTCTTTCCGTGGTAAAAGTGGACACGGCATCACCATAATCATTCATATTTCAATGTTATTTGATTTAGGTTTCTTGGGAACCTAAGATAATGTTATTTGCAATGGAGCCCTGTTCGTTCAATTACTTCTTCTTCACTTCGGTTCCATTATTTCAGTCCTGCTTTCATTAATGATGCATATCTTTCCATACACTTAAATCAAAGCCTCAAATCTTTTTACTCCTCATTTAGCATATAATTGCTGATTCCTAGTCTAATTCCCGTAGTATTTTTTTCCAATATTTTTTTCTCAAACTTATTTTTACATTCAAGTTTTTAAAATTAGGATTTCACATGGATATCCCATTGCTCTCCTGGATGCGATTGATTCCATCCAGAATATTTCTTCTCTAAATCATTGTAACTTCTCGTCAATCGTTATTGGAAACGTCGGACAACAGATTACTTGGAAACCACAATCCACATTAGCGGTGTTTACTTTTGTAGCCACATCATCATTCTGCGATATTAAATGTATGCAAGTTTAAACACATCGTACTTGAACTTCCGGTAATCAGTTGCAATATGTTAAGTAAACAAGTTGCTGATTATGAATATCTGGCAATGCGAAGCAGCATGCAAAGCTTTGTGGTTTCAGCTGTAATGTAAATATGATTATGATATTCGGAATGGTGACAACCCGAATTTCCGACCTGTAATCAAATGCAGAAATTTAATCAGTGGTTAAAAAATATATATTTGAGAAAATGATTGTCCAGTTTGATGCATCACTCAGTCTGAAAATACTTTAATGAAATATTTTATTATAATTAACTTTCAAACAATTTGTTTTAAAATTGAAAATGTTTTCTTTCATTCAGTTTGAAGAGTATCCGTAGCATCTCCCCAGTATTTTAAAGTAAAATATAGAAATTTGTTTTTATTTTAACCAATAATAAATGACATTTATTAATATATTAATTAAAAAAATTCTTGATATAGTGTTGACAATAAGTAGAATAAATGTGAACATAATTGTGAATATTTTCATTTTTCTATGCTATGTACTTGTTATTTTCCCATTTTAAACGAATTTTTATTAAAATTCGAACAATAATTTGTTACAATATTTGAAATTTAGTTTATTTTATTACTTTTGAGACTTTTTATTAAATATGAAATATATATATTTGCTCGAATTCTGTAAGAATATCTTATTGAAATTGAAAAATATTTGTTCTGTTCATTTTTTATAAAAGGTTTTATAAATGTTAAGCCTTGACATAAAGATTTCAAAATAATTTTAATCTTAGATTTGTTTTTAAACTTTCTCAAAACTTGTTTCACTAAAACAATTTTCTAAAATGTCGACTTCAGAAATTTCCTATTATACTTCTGTAAATGTTATGCAATGTATGAATGTTGAATGGTATTTAATAAAAAGTTTTAAATTATACTAGTCCTTATCTAATTCTTTATGCTCTAATTTTTTGTCTCTAGAAATTTTTAAATCGTCTTAAAAATCTTTTAACGTTAAAATTCTTGCACATATTTAAATATGTTCTATAAGTATTAACTTTTTGACGACTCTGAATTTATTTTATCGTATTTACTAGTTTCAGAATAAATCGCTTTTTTAAGAATTATAGGAGCAAAGATCTGAAATTCGTTAAGGGAAAAGGAGCGTTTAATAGGTCATTTCGACTGTATTACGAGTTTTCCTTTGAAAATGGAAAGATTATAGAGTTTTTGCCTTTTTTCTACTGAAATCAAATTCAGATGTCATTTGATATTCTTAACTTGAAAATCCATTTCTTTCAGCATTGTAACGATTTTGAGCAGAGGCCATTTCTTGGAATTTTTATTCGATAATGAGTTCCTTTACGAGGTCATGCAAACCAAGCGTTTTGCATCTCTTTTAATTTGTGAGCCACCTTTCACATTAATTTCTATTTTAAATACGAATTTTCAGCAGAGATAATCATTTTCAACCCTTTATAATGGAGAATCCCTTTATCAGCTTTTTTAAAGCATTTTAAACAAGTTTTAGTACAAAATCCGTTAAAGCCAAACCTTTTCAAATTTTTTTTGAGCATTTGAATAGGATATATACACACCCTGTTCGCATTTTCAATCGTTAACCAAATACTTTTTATTCATCCACTCAAATTAATGTAAGTTTTTAAAAATTTGTTATGGATGACATTTGATGTTAATGCAGTTTTTCAAATATTATTTTTTCACTGATTAATTAAACTAACTTCCTTGCCAAAAATCTTCACTTCCACACCGCCAAATAAGTAACGAATTCAGTTTTTTCCCTCACATTAATGAGGTTAGGCTTAGCATATTTTCGGCCCATTATTCCAAACGGTTCTGTTTTTTTTTTTTCTTCTTAATGTTTGATGCATTTAAAACTAAAAACTTTTAATTGATTTTTCAAATTCATTTTGAAGTACTTCAGAATTAAAATAATGCAGAATGAAGAAAATTAAAATTTTCTAATCTGTATTGCATTACCTGAACTCGAGTAGAAAATTCACACATTTTGCATATTTACAATTAGAGTTGAAAATTCAGTGGCAGTGTAATTTTTTGATCGATTATTTAAAGCAATTTTAATTACTAGGCCGACTTAGCCTAGTTGGCAGGGTGTTGGATTCGCTTCACTTGGGCTGCGAGTACGAACACGCCAGCTGAAAACTCTCTGCGTGTGGTGAAAATTAAATCTGTCACAAAGTCCTCCATGTTGAGAGTAATACTTCCTTTCCGTTGTAAAGCGAGACACAAGAACTAATTATGTAATAAAAAGTTGTTAAAATATTTTTCTTTTTTAACTTAAGAGGAAATTTTAAAACTTTGTTTTTTATATTACTTACTAATTTAATTTAGATGTCTAAAGCTCTTTGAAAGACTCTTACGAGCAACGTATTATGATAGAGAAGCGGTACTTTTATGAATAACTGGAATTGAATTTGACTAACAATGTTAGGAATCAAAATAATTTTTTCACTGCCTTCTAAAGATTTTAAATTTCAAGAACTGTTTAGGAGAAGTTTTCTAAAGAAAATTGGAAAAAGCAAAGTATTCAGTTTTGAATTCTAAATTATATTTTAATCTCTAAATTGGTTATTATGGTTAAAAAACTATAGCTTTTTCAAATAGTACCACAAAAATCTGTCCAACTTCTCATTGGTAATGAAATTAAATAAGTACATTGAGCAATCAAAATTGACTTTATAAATAAAAGGAAATATCTGCTCAATACCGAACTGGATTCGAAGATTTGACATTTAATAAAGAACTAATTGATTTAAACGATGTAAACAATTAACTTCAGTATATTTCACCGGCTTAACTTCTTTTTACTGAAATATTTTCATACGGAAGGTGTAAAGTGCTCTCTTGCTTATGTTTAATGCAAGACGCATGAATCAACCCTACAAAATCATGCAACGGCTAGTCAAATAAAAGGGTACGTTGTCAAT
Organism: Argiope argentata; assembly: GCA_026289955.1. Classification (NCBI taxonomy): domain Eukaryota; kingdom Metazoa; phylum Arthropoda; class Arachnida; order Araneae; family Araneidae; genus Argiope; species Argiope argentata. The sequence goes on along the minus strand of JAOUZG010002149.1, from coordinate 754,008 downwards.
GTATCCTTTCAGTAAAACATGCCTTAAGAGAATGTCCAAATTTTGACATTAGTAGACTCGAGTATTTTGGTAAGAAGTATATTACCTTAAAATACCTGGTGGCAGAAAATCCACACCAAAACCTCTTTACTTTTCATAAAGATACAGGTATATACACTGTCATTTGAGTCTTTTTAGCAACTTATTAGAAGTTCATTTCAAGCATCTTTAATGCAAATCATTAATCCTTTTAATTGACGATTATAAAATGAAGTGATACTATTATCTCGTCTTTGGCGCAGATTAGTCAGATATGGCTGTTGCGCCATAAAACATAACACAACCAAATAAAAGGGTTGCAATGCGAGTATACGACAGTACTTTATTTAAAAGTAGTCTCCATGAACATTGAGACATTTGTTCCATTGGCAAACGAGCCGCGTGACTAACGTCGCATAAAACTCTTTGGGCTGCTGATTCAATAGTCTGATTCCTTGACGGTGTCGTCCGACATGAATCTCGTACTCTCGATGTTTTTTCTTCCGAAAGTGTGAAAATCACATGGTGACAAATCTGGTCTGCATGGAGGATGTTGCAACTTTTCCCACAAGAACTTCGTCAGTTTTTTCTGAACCACATTAGCAACTTGGAGACAGGCATTGTCGTGTAGCAAGTTCATGTTCTTCTATGAACCGTTTGCTCCAAAGCTTCAGTGACCAATGAAATTTCCGGCAATCATACGACAACTAATTTCTTGTTGGAAAACGCCTTCAGATGTCAAATCTGATCACACCTAGCTATTCGTCTTTTGCAGCGTCCATTATGTCACGCTATCATCTTCAATCCAGTGTATGAGCGCCTTAAAGAACTTGAGCATCATACTTTCGCTTCACTTTCGTAAATGAAGGATGTCTCTGTGCTACGGACGCGTGTCGTAGATGAGGGACCGAACCATTCTTGGGAAGGGGGTTGACTCTCATTTCAGTCGTCCTCGTGGGTGATGTTTTGGCCTAGATTTTAGGTTTTGTAGGTGAAAGGAACACAAACGTTTCCTAATTTGATTACTTAAAGACAACGTTCTTTGTCAGTGGCAGTTTTTCGTACATAAAATAACACTTATCAATCAATAAAATAAAATAGATTCAACTATCGCATATATAATGTAAAGTTTTCATGATTCAAAATCTATAAAAATATCGTGTTTTTATCAAATGTATCAATAAAAATCTTGGTACGTATTAGTATTAAGTAAATATAAAGATAAAAGCGTTCCGTTCTTATTTTACATCGACAGTTAATTCCTGTTATAATTTCTCTTGTATCATGAGTAAAATGTTTTTGGGAAAACTTTGAATATTGCAACACATTTAGCGCATTGTTACTTCATAAGTCTAACGTTAGAAAAATTAATTTTCTAAATTATTTTCTTTTTTTAATTGATTACAAATCAAGTCTTATTTATGAAATTGGAAAGTTTAAAGTTCATTCTGCATCACGTGATAAATTAATGAGTGATCTCCACAAATTAATTATACATAATCGAACAAGGATATTCCCCCATCCTGTATAAAACTATGGACTTTACGTTTTGCTGCTAATGCCTTGCTTGGCATAGATGAACGATTATGAAGGTGTAAATCAAGCATTTTTATGGAATTTGTTTTCTGGCAATTAATATTTGACATGCCATTAATACATAAACAGCAGCAAAATTGGATACCTATTTTGGAACCCTTCTTTTCCGAATGATTAAAACACAAATGTGCAATGAACTGCAAATGTAATTTGGTATGCGATTTTATTACTACATTTTTTCATTCGGGTTATAAACTGATATTTATATACCTTAGGAAAAAGCAGACCAACAGATGGCCATCTCCTTAATGAATTCGGTTCCAAATTCGACACGTCAGCACAGTACACGCTAACTTTTCCATACTTTACAAAACGGAGAAATCTAGGTGGATAAACATAGCAAATATTAAGATAGATTTGCTCTGAAGGGATTTCGTTCAGATAAAACCAAATTTTATTTGTCGAGTTGAAAGCAATTTTGAATTATATGTACCTAAAGATATTAACTCTAAATATATTTAATTCAATGATTTTTGGTCTTGGGGAAATCTGAAGCGTGGATATTCGTCAATATCTGGTCTGAATTTGTTGATTACATTAGTTCATCATGTTCGAAATATTCAAGGGAAAAGGAAGAATAACATGAAAAATCCTATTTTTGTAAATAGGGGGCCTATTTTCTACCTACTCAGACCAAACATCCATAAGTGATTAATGAAAGCGATTTCCTTTACAATGAGTTATTCGTTATAATATTTTCAGAATTAAAACTATACAGTTATCTAGACTCCAATTCAACTCTTTATGGCATATTACAAATCAGATAAGGCGAAAAAACGGAACATATGACTGATAAGAAAAATTGAATCCTTTCGAAAGTAAATTTCTATATTTAAACGATTCTTATCCTAGTATTATCTTCCAATACCAAATGGTATAAAACAGAGTGAGACATTCCAGACCCACGGCCTGATTCACACCACTTGGCCTTGGAAAAGAGTGTCGGCTATCTGTAAAAGGTAAAAGGCGGGGCCAATCTTTTTTTTCTTCTTCTTCAAGACATCATCCTGAGAAATGGCTTTTACGCCAAAAGGAATTGGATCGCATGAAAAGAGCTCTAATCTTATCTCTCTTGGAGGAAATGGGGGGTCAGTATTACGCGAGAACTAAAAGCGAGTTTCGCCTGGATTTCTTCCTTCTAAATTACCCATAAAGGGAAGTGTCGTACTCGGAAGGGCCTTAACAAAGAACCTGCTGCCGACCAATGAGTTGGAGAGTTTGAGGGTGCTCAAATGGTAGTTTTATTGTTTGTAACGTTCGCTGGGAAGACGAGTTGAGAATTTCGGCTGAGAACTTCTTGAGTGACTGCTGGGGGGGAATTCACGAGGAACTTCTGAAGATGCTTGTTTAGGAGACTGTTTGGTTTTGTTTCGGGGAAAGGGTCTAATTATGAGGGGTGTAATTACTACTAAACTTTAATTGTATCGCTTCTTAATGACTTCCAGTCGGTTTCATAATGATAGCATTTATTGCAAAAATTTTAGCTGAAGACTTCGTTTAGTTATTTCAATTATAATATTTTTTAAAAAAAATTTATATTAAAATCCATATGTCTATGTTCTAGAATAGAATGCTAACATTCTGGCATTCTCGAATGACTTGAACTCATTTGAAAAAAAATTCATAAACATATTTCTCAATGTTTTGATAAAATTCCTCTTATCGCGGGTGATACGATATATTAAAGTATAACAATATGTAATAAATATAACTAATAGACATAAAACTGGTTTCAAATGTTTCGGCATATCATATAATTGAATTAAATCTACTTAAAAAATTTTTTAAAAAAAAACAGCTACGTTTGGTCATTTTTAGAAAGGTGTTTACAGCTGACACCATTTAGATAAATGCAAAACTTTGCAAGAAATTCCGAATGGGTTTTTATTAACTGAAAATATTGTACATTAGAATAAATCTAATTCCTTTTAAAATCAATTGGGAATGAATTGTTGAAAGGAATTACGGAGCGTAAGAATTGAATAGCAAGAAATTCTTTTATGTTTTAAACTCCTGTAAAAAAGGGCTGTGAAAGCGAATGAGATAAGTTTGTGTCATCCTCGTATGAGCTATAAATCAGATTTCTGCCCTCGGGTGCTCAGAGGTCCATACCTTCAGAAGCTACTGCACCCCCTCTTTCCGTTGTAAAGTGGACACGAGATCATCCTCATTGAGTTTTCAAACCGAGTTAGTTATTCTATAAATTTTACTTCAAAATGTGATGCAAATGTAACATTCCAATAGCTATGTAACATGACAAATTTCATATGTGCAACTTATTATAATTTTGATCCATCGTGCTATGATCATACAAAAAAAAAAGCTATGCAGGATGGTCATTAAATAACTTTCCCTGTTTAGAAGCATGAGCAACTAAAACTTATAAATGAAATACATCTCAACTTCACACAAAGATTGGAAAACATAGAGATACGAAATACATTAAGACGTTCACTAACAAAAATAACCTATAGATAATGGCGCTGTTGAGACAAAAACGCGTCAACGTATAATGCAAAATTTTATTGCGGTCACGTGCACAAAATTAAATGCCATACAATAAGAAATTTGCGAAAAGTATTTAGTCACCATTATGGCATACAACCCACATGCATTGTTTCAAGTACGCTTATATGTCCAAGACTGCAAAACATTAGAAAACTTTGGCACCTTCACTGTGGAATTTCTACATGTATTACTTTTCAAAGTCTGCATTTACAGCAGGACGTGTTGATGTTGTTATTGTTATTTAAAGCACTTGCCATGAGCGAGCCCCCACTGATACAGCAGCGGATTTAAGCCGAGAGTAGCGTTTCTTGTTTTTTTAGGTAGGGTCAAGAGTAAGACATAGCTACACAATCACCACATAACATTTGCTTGCACATCCCCTTTTTACAGGGGGGTTGCACAGTCACACGTCTCACAGATAGCACACAGAAGAGCAACCATGCCCGAACCGGGACTCCCAGAGCACGAGGAAGACACGCTACTACTGTGCCAGAAAGCCGGCACATTGGGATGTTAACATAACTAAACTACATCAAGCTCTAAAGTCTGCATGCAAAATTTAGTTTCATTTCGCTTATTAGTTTAAATTATACATGCTTTCAAGAGTCATTTTTGGTTATTCTGAAGTTTCACAAATATATTTTCAGAAAAGGAGAGCTCAAGGCTTCGCTCATTCATTGGAAACTAAGTCAATTTTTTAACGAATTCTACACTTATATAATATAAAACACAGTATTGCTTTTAGAAGCCTATATTGAATTCATTTTCTTCATGACGGCATTTAGAAAAACATTGAACATTAACAATTACCGTTTCCCCCAAAATAATACATTTCTTCAAAAAATAGTGGTCATTCTTTGTGAATGTCAGATAAAATCCATTTCGTCTCAGAATAACCGGAGATGGGGGAGGGGAAATAGCTTTTTTAGAACTTCAACCTCCTTCCAATATCTAAAAACCAGCAAGTGAAATTTATTTTTCCTTTCAATATCCCCTAGCATGGTCAGTCTAAAACAAGAATGTTATTTCAGTGAAAATTCAGTTTCTGGAACCTAAACAACAGTTTTATTAAAGTCCAGAAAAGTCTTTCCATTCAGTCAAAGAAAGGGGGAGGGAACATCGCATCAAAATCCTTTATTTTTGTTCCAGAAAAACAATAGATATTTGAAGTAGTTTCCTGAAAACTCTTACCAAACTTTTTGTCATAAAATTCTTTGTGTACACAGGGGGAAATAGTTTCGTTTATAGAACGGAATGGACTCACGGCATTCTAATGGTTTTGGTTTATCAATAGATATGTTAAAAGAAATTGGAATGAAGAAATAAAATAATTTTACTGTTCTTTATATTTTATGAAAATCTTATTTTATCAAATAACTCATCATAGGTTTAATTCATAGGCTAGCTAGATCTGATTCAAATATTCTATAAGTCTGATTCCTAGCTGGCTGTTTTTCTAAGCCTAACGATCTCGTTTATATAAGTTCATTCAGTTCTTGTTCACATGCTACAAAGGTTTATCTACTGTCTAGCTATCTTGCTCATATAAGTTCTTGTTTATTTATTAGATAAGACATTTTGTTATCCTACAGCTCGAATTTATACTTAGCTATCTTTCTAAGCCTATTTATTATCCTATAGTTCTAATTCATAGCTAGCTAACTTTGAAAGTATATTATTCTACAGATATTATTCCTAGTTAGCTATCTTGCGAAGTCTATGTATTATCTTATAGATTTTATTCCTAGTTAGTTTTCTTGTTAAGCTTATCTATTACACTATAGGTCTTATTCTTAGTTATCTTGTCAAGTCTATCTCTTATCCTATAGTTCTTATTCCTAGTTAGCTATCTTATCATCTATTATTCTATAGATCTAATTCCTAGTTAGTGATCTTACCAAGTCTATTTATTAGATGTTACAGATCTAATTCATAGCTAACTATTTAGCTAAGTCTATGAATCAATGAAGCCTGACATAATTTTTTAAACTAAATAACTATGGGACACTTCATTGGAAGCATTTTAGATACAATAAATGACAATTATCGTCATGACAAATTTTTAGAGAAATCTGTTTCCCCATTTCTAAAATAGATATAAATATATATAACTAATAAACTGTTATCTTTTGTTACATAACCTTACAATTTTTTTAAGTATACACGCATTTACTTTCTCACCGTCAAAAACTTTTTTTAAAATTTTAAACGTTAAATTTTAAACTACGCATAGGTTAACATAGATGTAGTTCATACTATGTTAACCTATGCGTAGATGAATTACACATTTAAGTAGACCATTACTTTTTTTATCGACTTTTATTACTTTGATTTTTCTTGTTTGTTTTTCGAAATTTTATTTTCCAACTTGCAAATCAGGTTACTATAGAGACTACAATGAACCAATTTGAAAAACTTTTTTTATATATCTATGTGCATTATAATTCCTTTTTTCTCATTCTGTACGTAATACAATTTATGGTTTATAGATACTGAAGCAAAATAGTTGCTCTTTTTCATCAATGGATGTAAAAAGAGATCAAATAAATGGATAGAAAAAGGGGAAAAAGGGATGGAAAAAGAAAAAAAATAAGATTCCTTTTTTTTTCATGAAAAGATATCAGCTATTGGACTGTTGCTGCAATTTTTTCAAGGACTATTGCAGCAAATATTTTTTCCATGAAAAGATATTTGCTGTTGGACTTTTCTAAATTCGTATAATGTAAAAAAATATAATTAATTTCTACTTTTAATAATAACTCTAACTTTTGTTTCATATAATTATAAAAACTTCTTCTACCATTTCCTATTCATAAATATTTTAAAGAACCTTTCCTAACTCATCAGGAAAGATACGCTTAAGCGTAGATCTTTCCTGATGAGTTAGGAAAGGTAACTTTTACCTTTCCTAAACTCATCAGGAAAGATCTACGCTTTAAAGCTTTTGATATGCAATGTATTAATAGCAGCAGCAGTAATGATAATATGCTTTGATATCTAATGCTAATTATGGATTAAGATTTAATCCAACATTAGATATGACTAACATTTTAAAATGTGAACTAAGACATGCTCTTAATTAGTTTGACCTTCATATGGCATGAGCCCAATCATATCCTATATGAAGCAATATTTAGTATCCTATTTATTTATATTATATTGTATGCGATATAATTACGTTTAATCTGGAGGGTCATGGCTAATGAACAACTCAAGCACTCATAAACAAAAAATCCTCGAGAAAATTGATTTATAAATAACTATATTTGTTCATCTTACAATATGTGTAGAAATAATTTGTATCACCAATTATTTAATATTTTAAAGAATCCCAGTGGGAAACACGTGGGCTTACATCCAAAGTCTCCGAAACATCCAATTATTAACAAGTGGGGAATTTTAACTCAAAATAAATACTCTTGAAGTTAATTTAAAAATGAATTCATCTGCAATGAAGTAAAATTTTAACGAAATAAATTAGTTATACATTGCCTTAACAGTTATTTTTAGATTAACGCATGAAATATTTGATTATATAAATGAATTCTTTCATTTAAAACCAAAACCTTGCTACAAATTGTCATTCAAATGAAGGAAGTATCATTCAGTAAGGAAGGGAAAATTAAATGAAAAAAAGTAACCATAATGAAGCAAGTTAGATTGAAATTATATTGATTGGACAAAAAAAAGCAAAAGAAGATTAGCCCACCAAAAATTTTTAGCGGTGAGGCAATTGTTATTATTTTTTTAATTCAAAGGCATTCCCTGATAATTATTACATTTTTTGCTGTGAAAGCAGGAATTATTAAATTATTCAGAGTATTTGAAGTAAATATGCAGTAAGAACTAATTATTTAATATATTCTGATAGTTTAATTAGTTATTTAGCGTAGCAAAATAATATATTTATTTAGCCTAATCTTTAAATATATTTATTTAATCGATATAAAAAAATCTATCTATCTATAAGAAGAAAAGCAGTTATTTTTGCAAAAAAATGGAAAAATATTTTTACAAATAGCAATTATTTTTAGAAATAGATCGTCGTTTGTATGAAATTTCCACTTATAACGTAAAAAAAAACGACGATTTAAAGTAAAATGAAAAATAATTTATTTTCTCAGTGTGATAGGTTTTCCTAAAATCTCTTTTTTTCAACTTTTTTAAAATAAAAATAAGTTTAATTAGGTTTTGTAAAAAAAAATAAATGCTCATAAACAAAGAAATTAAATACCTTTATTCAATATGCGCACAATAATTAAAATAAAATTGGAACAATCTGAGAATTATGTTAAATAAAAAAAACGAATTGGAAATTTTAGTAACTATACGTGTTTGCGAAAAAAACTAAAAATATATAAACTTTATAATGAATAAAAATGAATATATATGTATTTGCAATGATATTTATTTCCTGGACCGATAAAAAATTACTTATTTTATTGAAAAAAATAATTTTTAATAAATTTTGACACCCATTTCATATAAATTTGCTATATTACTATTGATTTTGGTGTATTATATTGATTTGGTGTATACTTAAGAAGGATGTTTTCTTTTCTAAACTTATCCGATGTTATTTAAATATTTCGATATATATAAATATATTTCCTATCCTAAGCTTGAATAAATTGATTGAGGAAAGAAATACAGAACAGCAACAAGAGCTATCTTCAACTATCGAATACGGAAACTTTCCCCATTTAGAATACGTTGAATTTTAAAGGATTACTGAAAACCGTCAATAGCTTTAAAATGAAATTTTTTTTGAGTGAATAAACTTCACTTTCTATTTGCTTTTTCATATTTATCGATTTTTTGATAGCGTTCATATCATCTTATTTTTCATAGTTATTGTAATGTAATAATCAATATTTTCAATTTTTAGAAAATTTCAATATTGATTTTTTTTTCTATTGCTTATAAGATATTTCATTGGCTTATTTCAACAAACGGGACTAGTGTGTAATTCGAAGAAAGAGATAGATTTTTTCGCATAAAATTCGATGTATATGCTTTATTAAAGATCTGATTAAATATTTTGTATCTGAATTGGAAAATATTTGATATTCAAATAAAATAATTTTCAATTAAATATTTAAAGAATATCGTAGATTAAACAAAAAAAAATATAATTCTTAGAAGATATGAATAGTATGGAAATGAATTGAATTTTTCAGTTCTTTTTCATTATCATATGATCAAATGTTTATTTAATTTTTGCAACTTTAGCAAACATACTACCAAATATCCACGCAGGAAGCATAAAATAAACTGGTACTTAGTATTATACCGTCCAACTTTATCGCCAAATTGGAAGTCGTCGCCAATGAGATGCTAAACCGCCAACTATAGCAATCCGGCAATAATGTACGCCATTGATCTTCTTCGCCAAATTTAAATCCGTCGCCAAAAAGTTACTAAACCGTTTGTGATTGTTGGCGAAGACGGTATAATATGTAAGTATCAATAAACCTTTATTAAACGTATAAATTATTTAACCAACATCTATTGTGTTTAAACGAAGTTACTGAAACATCAATGATTCTTACTCATGTAATTCATGTTTCTTTACCCGATTTTAACATTCAGTCATAAAACGGGAATTTTTCAATGAAAATATATTTGATATGACTTCTTTTAATAGTATTTTGGGGGTATTGTAAAACATTAAATTAATTATTATTCTAAGGAATAATTTTACCAAATTAGATAGTAATTATATTTAAATAGATAGTAATTAGATAGCAATTCTATTTAAATAGATAATAATTAGATAGTAATTCTATTTAAATA